>JAHWXV010021727.1:0-22192 GCA_024586415.1 Phrixothrix hirtus
ATATATATATATATATATATATATATATATATATATATATATATATACGTATATATATATATACGTATATACAGGAATATTAGGTTTATTAATTTCAAAATATATTATTAAGAGGGAATCAGCTGATTTGAAAGCGCTTTATGACCTGTCGCTTGTTAGTTTTAAGCACGACATGAAGTTGCGTTTTGGGTTTATTTAATTATATTGTCTGTCAATGGTTTGCATGCTAATATTATTAAGGTCACACTTTTTGTTCAAATAATTTGTTATTTAATTATAAGGATGTTGGATTCGGTGTTTTCCAGTGGAGTATTGTCAGTATGCGTTACACTTTTAGTGTTGAGTTATGCCTAATGAAAATTAATTTTTCGGCAATGTACATACATACCAGAGCTATCTATATTTGAGAAAATACACACCAGCGTTAAAACACACATAATTTCGGCAGAAGTGTACAGTGTTGTCTAAATTACATAAACAAGTGTTTGGAAGCTATATTCCAAATTTGAGGACAAATAGGTAAGCGTAGACAACATTATATCTCTGAAAATTGTTTATATTATTCTCATGCGAGAGTCAAATTCAATAAGACAACTGGAGAATGGTATCTGAGTTTTATTGTCTGAAACCCTACATTTTATAGTGTTTTTAGTAGTTAACCGTTTTCGGATTTGCCGTGGTGGGGAGTAAGCAATAAACTAATTTAAAAGTATTTGAGGTCTAGCCCAGTTAACATTTTGAAATTAGTCTTAGCTCGTTCGGATTAATAGTTTTATATTTACATAATTAGATCGAATTTGAATTTCTAAAATAGTTACATGCTTAAATACTTCACTTATTCTAACATATCTCTTCGATTTATTTAAACTGAACGCAATCATCGTTTACTTAATAATTAATAATATTAAGTGTGTTTTTCTTTGGATTTAGAATAACGTGCATAAATTCGTACTCTTATCTGTGAGTTCGGTGAATTTGCAATAACGGGCTCGTATCTGTTTGTCTAGGATGTTTGCATTCGGTTTTAAATTCTTGAAAGTATACATTTTATGACAGTTATTAAGAAAATTGGATATAGATTGTTTAGATAACTTTAGAATGGTCAAATAGCTAATTTTCTTGCATATTATCCAATAATATTGAACATTTTGTATAAAATTCCATTATGAGCACTTTTGTATTTTTAAACAGTTTTTATATTTTAATGAAGTGGTTTGTTTAATAGAAACTTCAAACCTAAACCTCAAAACTTTGAGAAGTTCCTATTAAAGCAGTTACTTTAATGTTGTATTTATTTAGCGATTTAATTTTCCACTAAAAAACCTAAAAAGGGTTATAAGGCTTTATAATTTTTTTGTGATTTTTAATAATTTATTACACGTTTCTTTCAGGCTGTAATATTGGTCTTAGGAGAAAAATTAACACTTTAATCGGATCTATTTAAGTAATGATCGGGTATACAGTATCTGCCTTGATTTAAGTTTCTGTGGCGAATGAAATTTAATTTATGTTAGAAACGGCACAACTGGCCTAAGCGGACTGATTTAAAATAATTCAGATTGAGTATGTACTACTTTTTAATTTCAAATTGTAAAGGCGTTATCATAACTGTTATTATATAATTACAATGTAATCTTTGTGCTTATTTTTTCCGTCCAAGCACCAACGCCTAGGTTTTTATCTAGGCAAGTCATCCAATCTTTAATGAAGGAAAGAATGTTCAATTTTATACACCGGGTACAGAAAGAATTTTATTGTTAATAATGAAACACTTCTAATTGATAATTTGCTACACATTGTCTTTTTTAACTCAAAACTGTATTGCATCATGTAAATGCAGAGTTCTACATATTGAATAAATATAAATGAATATTGAATAATGTATATTGTACACTTAATTTACACTTTCAGAACATTATAATACATGCTTTACATTTGTACAAATTTAACAAAAAGTTACTTTAGTTTATTTCGAAGTTTGAAACCAGAGTCAGTGATTTAGATTTAAATTTAAGAGAAATGTCAAAGTTACTACGTGCCAGGACGAGGTCAGTCTGGCTAAACACTAAAGTCAGACGCGGATAAAAAAGACAGTGATGTTCGAATATATCGCAATAATGCGGGCGCCACCCAGTTACTGCAGGTAAGTTGGTAACCAATAAATAATAAAATTCGTACCTGAAGTGGGATGGGAATTTCCCAGGCAAAATAACAGCTTTCAGTACTAAATAAAGTAAAATCAAAGGTGTCTAGATAATTGACACAAATCGGCTAATCAGTTGGAAAGCAAGAGTTTTTTCAATTATAGTGACTATACAAACGTTAACTTTGGTCCAGGAAGTGGAGACGGGATTTTATTTTGTTCCCCTGGGTATACCCGAATTAAAGATAAATACTTCTGAAGCGCTGATAAAATTTGCATATCCAGATTCAATGCATTTAAAGTTAAATTAAATTTTTACTATAACTGGCAATGAAGGCGAATTTTTTAATTTTGCCTGTATCGTAACATAAATAAAACTGAACGAAATAAATGCACATTAATATGTGTAGATCTGAATTGAGAAATGACTCAAGTTAAAAATAATAAATGCTGGTACGCAAACTGTTAAATAATTACAAGAACAATTCGAGAAAATAGCTGTTTGTCGGTGTTTGTTTCCAAGTGTATTGTTACACATACCCATACAAATAATAAATCACAAAACAAACGAACTTGATAAGGAGCCCCTAGTTAAAGACAACTAAATCAGTCAAAGAAGCAAATACTCAAGACGTAGAAGAATTGATTAACTTATATTGTAAAGTATGCAAACAGACGCAGACGGTACTGGTAATTTAATTTAATTAATAAATGGTTTCGTTATAAACGCGACACTGTTTCGCGCAAATTTCACAATACTCTTTACCGGCATTACACAAAATTAGCGTGACTGTTTACTGTGTAGTTCATATAATATGCAAACAAGCAGTCGAATCTTATTGCTATGTGTACTTTCATTGTAAACTTTGTTTGCATCTAACACTCCGTACTGTAAAAATTTATAAGGACACGTTGGACTACGAGGTTTGGGATACTTTTTAAAATTTAAGGCCGATGAATAATAAACTTATTGTTCACTTACGTGCTCCTTCCGGTTATTTCGCTATAAATTAAAACAGGTAATGTGTTTTGTCAAATAATTGAATTGAGTTGCAAATCGGTGACCTGACGTTCATTGAATATGCAAACAAGCAACCGAACCTTATGCTTGTTTAGACTAGCTTTCTTTGCGCATAACATTCGGTACTATAAGAATTTATAAGATTTTAGAAAAGAGATAAGGAAATGTCGATTAATGAACGATAATAAATTGATTGTTTGCTTATGTGCTCCCTTCGGGCATTTGGTTCTAAATTAAGGGCGAGTTACACGTAAAATGGACTCGACCAGCTGGATTGGTTGCGTTTTACCTAGCGTCCCAGTCTTGAAAGTCGTAAAATATCCAGGTATGAATATGCACTTAACATAATGAAATGGAGTTCTTATTGTTAAATTTAGGAATCGACGCCTTCCTAGTATGGTAAAGCGATAACCGACTAGTATCCCCACGTAGATTAATGCAAAACTTTTTTTAAGCATTAGACCATCTTTTTTAACATATTTATTTACGATCTTAAATTTTTCAACACACGAGGACAGAATGTGCATTTGATCGCTTAAATCGTGTGACCTTGTAACGAACTAAGGTTGTTCCAGGAATTACTATGCAATGAAACACTTTGATTTTTAAAGGAATTAAATAATGAAAATTATGACAGCGGGTAATAATTTATAACTTTGAAGATCAATCAAAATATTTAACTCAATTTGTAATCAGAAATATAAAAGAAATTTTTAATTATTTAATTTCAAAAAACATAGGTTGATCGCGTTAAAATATACAAGCATGCTACACTAATTTTCAGATTATACTTAATATATCAGGTTGTTCGTCTGGTAACGTTACCTTTTATGAGGTAGCATTGTTTTACAGTAGGGTAGTAATTAATATAATAGTCTGATCTTTACTACGTTTAGGTGTACAGTAAATAAAGTGCGAGACGGTATTTATTTACACCCTTAAAAGATTACCTACTGTTGATGAACCCCAAATAATTTTTACAATGTGCTCGAAAAGTCCAATGCTATTTTAAAATAGCTCGAGCAAGCTACTTATTTTTTGAAAGTGATTTAATCTTTTAGATGAATACCTGTTGTTGGGGTAGGATTACAAGAATTCACAATAAATAGTTTGTAGTTCACACAAAATGAATTTCATTATCAATAGAAATGAAACTTTTGTAAATTTTCAATCAACAAGAGAATTAAGAACAGAAATTTATATTCTAAGCCCTAAGAGATAATTAAATGGCTAGGTTTATTTCAAGTTATACAAATATAATTTTTTTGTAAAGAAACCAGAGTGACAGATAGATGAACGTTAGTCTAATTTATGGCAGGACTTTACCCAAATCCTAGTAAATGATTATTCAATTCAAGTTGGAATAAGGTTCATAAACCTTTTGTAAATAAACTTCTTGTTTATAAATAAGATAATCCAGTGAACGCTTTTATTTAATTGTTTATAAATTTCAATGAAGCATAATTTAATTCACTCTATTACTCTATTTTAAACATTAAACAGAATCTAACCTTATTTGGAAGTATCTTCTGTGCTTGTTACCACTGCTGAGAGATAACATTGAAACCTTGACTTTGAAGTTGGTTCCTTCGTACACCTTTTGATGTTTGAATTGTATCTTGACTGGTTACAACCTAAATGCTGGCTCGAATTTTAATTAGATCTTCGGTGGACTGGTCATCTGTGAAGGTATTCTAATAATTTGATCTTAGGTGTCTTTTGCTTCATTTGGAACTGGCTATTCAATGAAAAATGAATGTATCTTAACATACACTGGCTTAGAGGTACGCTATACATGCACTCGCGCGACTCTTGACACAAGACAAGCTAAAATTGCGCTATGTCGAACTTATATCGACGTTGAATCTTCCCGGCATTTTTTTGCTCGCCAATGGTTTTTTGGCATTTTTTTGAATGTGAGCCAATCATATTTTGCCTACGCCCGTTTATTTAGCTTTCTCGTAGCTGGTGTACTTGACCCTTTCCTTGTGGTTAATTGTAGTTTTTTCGAAAACCGCCCTCATAAACCTTTTAAATGGTTTTGGCTCCTGTTTAATGTTTTTATTGATATGTGGGTGGTTATACTCTGATTTACAAGATATTTACCCTTAACTTTCAAGCTGCGTATTTATAGCAGTTTGAAAAGGTTCTTATAATAAAATTTTATATTATGTATATATAAAGTTATTTATTTAAAATTAAATTATAATTTTGAATCTATTTAATTATTTTGGAAAGGTTTCTGTAATTATTTTAAATTCATAAGCCTTCCCATGTTCATAATTAATTACTTATAGTTAGAGTTTGATTTTGCGAACAAGGTGTATTCATTAAAAAATAGGTTGTCAAAATTTGACGCTTACGTTTTATTGAAATTGGGAACTTATTTAGGATAAGAACTAGCGCTGTTGGCAATTTTTTGCACTTGATTTTGAGGATATTTGCACTTACTAAATCAATAACGTCACTACTCCAATTGTTAATGAGTGATGAAACACAGTTTTATTTGCGCCACTCTGTATATGTATGATTTTAAGTTATTTTTGTTTGAAATATGTAATAATAAATATATTGAAATCTCAACTTGTGCCATCTACGAAACAAAATTCGTGGTTAAATGTCAAGCTATGCACCCGCTGATGAAGCAATAACCTCGAAACATGTTAGGATTTCCTCGGCATTCTAACCACAATTTCTATCTGTGCAAGTTTACTGTGATTTATTTTAAGGTTAGACTTTTAGATATTTAGGGATTTATAATTTACACTAGAAATGAACAGTAATGAATTCTTCTCTATGTTAGTGTCCGTCTCGGGCATTGTTTTTCTGTATTGATCAATAAGCAATTTCGAAGTGTAATTTTTTTTATTCAAAGATGATTACCAAAAATAGGACATAAAAGGCATCGAAAACAAGTTGATCATCCGTTGTTTATGTTTAAATTATGAACTCGTTTTCTTAATTCAAAGTAATTAAATAGAAACAGGAGCAAATCTGTAACATAAAGTTTGCATATTAATAACAGATACTTTAAGATTATACAGTTACGGTATTCTGTCGGTAGATATGCTTCTAATAGCGTATTTTATATAAACCGTAAAATAGCTGCTGGATTTACATAGGATACGGGTTCTTATTACCATATGTGACAGGGAATGACAAACAAACATGGGTTGTCGGTTCATTTCGTGTTATGAGCAAAAGACATGCAACTGCATTCTTTAAGATTTACTTGCATAATCCTGTAATACAGTTGCACCACAAAACTAGGCTTGTACCATTCGAATTAACCAAAATAGTCAGATTTTCCCACGTTTCCATAATCGTATGGATTATTTTAATAAAATTCAGTGTTTACAAGTAAGGTTTTTAGTTAAACTGACAAATTATACAGAATACAATGCATGATAAATCAAATTCATAACAACGGAGGTAATTTATTTACCACCCAGTGAAGAGCAAAAGTGTATAATTTCATATATGTCATGGAGCGAATGGGAAATGTGATCCTATATTCAGAAAAAAGAAACTGCAGGAGACCTGGTATCCGTAATACCTATAGGACAGTGTGTAATTAAACCTGGCGAAAATCTGACAGCTGGTTTGTTTCGGTTGACAATTCGGTGTATGCATAATCTCTTTTACAACATGCAACAGCGACAGTCATTAATTTAAGACTACATATTTATTTACATCCTTGCATCATGGTGGGTGTATTTTAATGTTTTAAATATTGTTACGCCACTGGTGGGGTAATTTAATTCTATATTTTAAATACAGTTTATTTTTATTATAATACTAGGGAGTGTAAATCGTACCTTAATTTTCTAATATTGTTGACTTAAGTCAATACTGAACAACATTGTGAACATTCAAGCGATATGTACGTTCTCAACATATTTCATTGGACTGGTGACCAGATTAAGTATGTTATTCTAAGAAATTTTTAGTTAATAAACTTCTAGGAAAGATAATTTTAAGAGCATGACGCGCTATTTATTTTTAAGATTTACGATTTTAATAAAATTATAAAAATGTTGCTATTGGTGAATTCTTTACAAATTATTAAAAAGCAGTCGCTGAGATTTAGAAAGTGTTTATCGTTCTGGCGTTTGAATTAAACCTAAAATAATTCACGTGACAGTTGTAACTTATTTTCAAGAACGCTTTCTGTGGGATGTAAGCATGGCACAAATTAACATATTTTTTTATCCACAATTATCAGTTTTCATCCGAAAGTATTCTAAAGCATATTACATTTCGAAAAGAATTCAAAGTTTCTGGCCAGTAATAGTGGCGCCTGCTGTTTTCTTTCAGATACCTTGGTTCTGGTAAGAAACATTGTTCCTTAATATTTAATGTTCAATAATTCAATATTTAATAACCACCGCGGTTATTTTGATAAGATTATTTAAAGACAAAGAACTATCTTCATAAACTAGATGCTTACCAGCAGTTAAAAATAATATTATAAAAGAAATTAGGCCTTGTGAAATTTTGTACCTAACGAAATTTGTCAAAATAACAATTAGAATAAATAAAGACAAAATAAGGTTAATAGTTCTCTCCAAAAACTTGAATATTGAAACATTCGAGTTCCGATGGCCCTCTCGATTGTAGACGTCTGTTACCAAAAACGCAAATTCCTTGTGCTGCTTTTATCAAGATATAGATAAAATTATTAAGGTATATAGTTTTCGAACTCCATCGAATATGAAGGTGGATCAAATATAAATCGCTTATAATGCCGTGCGACCTCCCCTCGGTCTGCGCCATCTGGGATTGCAGGCGTGTGAGCATGAGTTGATTGGCTATGTTGGTTTCAGGCGGTTACTTGTGTTGCAATCCCGATGACACGATGTGCCGCTTGTAGTATTGTTGGAAATCAGTAGATTTGGCAAAGTCTTTGATTGCTCCGTGAATGCATTATGTTGTAACGTGGCTCGAATACTACTGAAGTACTCGACGGCGACGTAGACACAAGACTGATTCGACGTGCAGGATGTATGGGCTTTTATAGGTATACTGTCGCCCCCTCTTTTAGTTTTGAGCGTATCCAACACATAATTGCGCGTCAGTAAAGTTACCACTTAATAAAGATTTAAAACTCTTGAGTATACTGAATTGAAAGGCAGCAGTTTTTAGAGAGTCGCGCGCTAGCATCCATAGTGTTCAACTGTGTTTGTTAGTGCTCTTAAACTCACTATACCTTAGGCTCCTTTTACATATGTAAAGGTGGGTCTATTGTAGTACAAAAATCAGTTTTATTCAATCGCCCAGTATTCTTCGCCATGTTTGAACTGGTAAACAAAACCTTCGACCGAGCCCACCCCAGCTACGACGTGGGAAATTTCGAAGAAACTCTCCGAATCATGGTAATTATCAAGGCGAAATTAAAGTAATACAAAATTTTACATCTCAGTTACGGAAGGCTGCTAGTACAAGCAGTCAGGGATTATAATATCGTAATGCTCAACCACAATCTGCACCAGCAAAATCGAAGACAAGGCTGACAAGTGAGTCGTCTACCGTCGCTGCCAAAACCAAATAGAAGAACACCGGTAACCACAACCGCCAACAGAAAATGAAAAACAAGTCGCCGCGCAAAAGACCGCAAAAGCCGCACAAAAAATGGAAACAGAAGAAGAAGAAGTCAGAAGAATAATCGCCGATACGGTTGACTATTATTCCTTCCTGTTGGAAGCCGACGACGGTTTTTCCCTGCCAAAAGGGAAAAAATGCAAACCCACTGGGCAGGTCAACCCGGGACCCGCCGCGAATATCAATACTGCCAACAGATTCGACCTGCTGACAGACAAGGAAGAAAAGCCCTCTAAGAAAGAAGAATTCAAATTCCACCAATAGTTCTTCGTAGAAAAGAACACTGGCTGGAGGTTGCAAGAGACCTCTCAAGTTTAAACATTAACATCAAAAATATCAAGAATGTGGCGAGATGCAGTCGGAGACTGAAGACGACTTCAGGAAAACTACTAAATATCTAAAAGACCGGGACCTCCCGTTCCACATCTTCTTCTTAAACAAAGAGAAACCCCTAAGGGTGGTTGTCTGCGGCCTCCCAACGGAGACAGAGAACTCGCAAACTAAAGAAGATTTAGTAAGGCAAAGGCTCCCTATGATATCAGTCAGGAGGATGCATAGGAGAGCTGTAAAAACGCCAATGCCGTTAATTTATGTCGAGATTGAAAAATTCCCAGAAGGGAAAGCAGTGTACAGCTTCAAGGCCATCCTAGGGCTATGCATAAACATCGAATCACCGCAACCAGCGAAAAAAAAACATGGTACAGTGCCACAGGTGCCAGGTATTTGGACGCACGCGGCGAAGGTGCAATGTGGCACCTAAATGTGTCAAGTGCGGCGAAGATAATCACACAAGCGAATGCGCGAAGTGTCAGGAAGACCCGCCAAAGTGGGCCAACTGTGGCGGTGAACACACCGTCAGTCTCAAGGGGTATCCCAGACGCCCGAAATCTCCAGCGATAACTGCAGCCCAGCTGTAGAACAACACCCACGCGGTAGCATGTCTGCAGTGAAGGTGGAGAAGACTCAAATTTCAAGACAGCCTCAAGTTTCAAGAGAACCAGACACAATTCACAATGGGAAAGTTCCTACAAGCTAGCAGCCACCAAGTGGATGCCACCAAGGAGTGTGGCACCTTCGCCAAATTACTGGCTATATTCTAGGAATAAATATCAAGTAAGAAAAGAGTCACACTCCGCCCACAACAGGCAGTCGGTACGTACCCACATATAATAGTAGGAACTTTTCCGATGGATTGGGACTCCAATCTTCAAGAGAAGTTAAGTTAAGGCATACTGAATTTAGAATTCTTAAAATTTGATAATAAAAATCGCTGTATTTTAAGCAAAATGTAATTAATTAATCCAAAAAGAATGGTCAGTTTAAACCAATGAGGTTATGTAAACAAAGTCACAGGAAATAAGACGCTTCGGTTGAGGAATTAGGAACGTTCACGACTATTAGTTTGTCAATTTACGGATTTTTCAAAACACGCTTCCTTGTTTTCTGCGTACAGTTTGACAATGCCATCTAGTGCCGCAATTAGTTTTTTCACGAATTACAACTAAAATAGAGGTAAGCAGAGAAACAAAGTTTTAGTTTCGATTCTAACAGCATATGCGATGTATTACTCGTGGATTAATCCAAATCACGTAAAAATTCAAGATTAGAAAAATGATATAAATTTACACTTATTTTATTTTTCTAAAAATCGTGTAGCGTAAATACTATATAACGGTATTTTAAACCTAACCTAAACAGTTTTTTAACTAATGAAAAAAGGATAGCTTGGAAAATAATAAACTTTAAGCAATCATAAAAATTTCAAAGCAGTGAAATAAACTAAAGTGCGGATGTGCCATAACGAACTCGTGCCAATAAAGGATTTTATTTGCAAAGAGTTTTTAAATCATAAAAATATAAAAAACCTCAAGAGTCACCGTAAAATAAATTACTACCGACTTAGAGCAACGTACGAAAAATTATACAATTGAGTTGGCCGCTGTTAGAACCAACGGTTTCAAGCTGAATAAGAATCGACATCAGTTTGAAATGCAGTCACCTGATTTGGCAAAGAAACAAGGAAAGAGAACTAACAGAAAATCAATAAAAAACTTAGAATACGAAAACTCGACATCTTTTTCGTGAATTGCCAGCATAAAGCGCATAAACACTGCTAACCGCTAGCGAAAAGTTCAACGTTATATATATACAGTAGTGTATCGGAAGTGTACCGAGGTTAAACGCGAATTAAAAACGGTTCGCACGTTGGAATCGCAAGAACCTGCACTACGAACAGCCAAGGCATCTTCAGCTTGAAAAAGAAAATAGCGTAAATTCTGCGTTGATGGCAATTGTGGCCCAGGACGAATATAACTGCAAAGACACAAACATATATATTATTTACTCCGAATTATTTAAACCAGTTTAACATAAGTGAGAATTTATTAAAATATATAAACTCACATGAGAAGTAAAAATTAAATTCTAAATTTCCAACATATTTTATTTTAAAAGTTAAAATTATTTTACGACCTAGGATTTACCTCAGATGCAGGGCAGCCATTGAACTAAGTTTATTTATATTTTGTATGACCTACATCTTAGGTAGTTTCCAAGAAGGTCTTGTATCCTTTCGTAGATAATACTAAGTAACATTTGTGTGTAAATATTGTTGTAATTTACATAATTTCCTCATTGTTTTAAAATACATGTTTTACTATTGAAAATGTGAATCTAGGGGAAATCTACAAATAAAATAAAAATAAATAACTACTTTAGATTTAATTTTTCAGGTAAAAACGTCAGAACTATAAAGCTATTGTTCTACTAAAAGGGTCACCGCTTCCCTAAGATCATAATAAAAATCCTTAAAATTACGTTGGTTATCTAAAACTACAACCAATTCACGTTTAATTAAAGTAAATAAATTAATTACTAAAGAGTAATTGCGCATTCTGCCAAAAGGTAACCAATAGTAATATTCAAGCAAGAGCTTATTTGTTGTAATTACCAACAGGGTTTCTGTGGTGGAATAGTAGATAAGTATAAATTAGGCAGCGCTTGTTTTACCGCTTTATTGTGATCAAAGTGTGCAGTGAAAGACCATATAGCCGAATTATTGCACTAGCCCAAGGGCATATATAATTCTAAAATCCTGGTGCCACAAGGAATCTAGAAATAAGGGAATCGTTTTCATCACCTGGAATACCTGATTTACACATGTACATCCTCCATGTAAGTTACTTCCGATTATTTCTTTTTTTATCAACTGACTGAATTTTTAATCTAGCTAATGGAAGTTTGGCGAACGAATTCAGTTAGCGACCGTATTCAAGCATTAGTAGATTTTATAGAAATATCTAAAGTATGTTTATTACGAATATTTTATTTACTAAGCAGTGAAATACTTGATGTAGATGTTGAACTTTGTTCAACAATTATATATATTTTAATCTTAGTTAACCACGATCGGATTAATTATAATTTCAGGTTTTATCTTAATTTAAATATTGTATTTCATGTATATTTTCTTAATTTATTTTATTCCATAAACCGACTTTTATTTTATTTATGACTGTTAGATTTATGTTACATTGATTTACAAGTTAAGACATTGTAATCTGAAAATTGAGCGATTAACTATACAACCAGTTGCATAGTTAATATTGCAAGTGATTTCCATCTATAATCTACACCTAAAAGTTTCGCATAGTTATCTATTAATCATCATCAGATGCACTAGCGCTCTTTCGATTTTTGACTACTTTAGCTTCGTAATTGTACATCATCGCATGAGAACTTACCTAAAAACTAATTTTTATATAGCTTTGACCCTCTCCCTCTTCTGAACCAGTCTTGTAACCCTGTAAGTTTCTTTATCACCTTAAAAAAATGCGCAGCACTGTTCCGTCTCGTCATAACCAACATCTGCTTTCAAATTTTATTACACGACATTCTGATAAAAGATTCCAATTAAACACCTTTAATTTCTGCTTTTTGAGTTTATATTTTTGTGTAAATTAATTTTCGGTGTTTTTAAATTAAGATTCAGTTAATTATTTGTAAATTAATATTTCAGATTACGTAGTAAAGTATTTAGCGTTGTTTTAATAAAATTTCAAGTTCAAACATTTAAATTGTAAATGGAATATGTTCAAGTAAAAGTGATAAGTTTTACATTGGGTTGTCAAGCCACATTTATTATTTTCACGACGTCAGTGTAGGTTTCCAAACTTTAAAACATTATTAATTAATACGTAAAAATTTAACTAGGAATCCAATTAGAACTTTAGCGTAGAATATAATGCACAAAGCTACTTATTTTATCATTACATGAATAGCTACTTAATTATACAGGGTCTCGGGAACATAAGGTTACCTTAACAACAGACACATCTTAATGCGCGCGACAAAAAACGCTTATAAACTATGTATCTAAATTGCATAGTTTTCGAAATACTTACAGAAGCGGGAAGCCGAATTTAAGTATGGTTTGAACAACAGCGAAGAGCTTGTATCGTTGACAAATCATAACAAAATATGCGATATGATTAAAGAAGGCCTTCTTTCAGACTAAATATACCGGTAAGCTGTCAAAGAAGTTTTATCTCTACATGACAACTCGTCGGTTCAATCATTAGCAGAAATCCATAACTATGGCCTTGAAATGCTTCCTCGCTCTCTTTATTCATCGGATTTGACTTTTTTGAACTGTCACATGTTTTCAAACCTGAAGAAACATCTGAAGACACCACTTATTTCAAGCCTATCGAGAAACAATTTTTTAAAAGTGATATTAGAGAGAAGCCTAAGTTAAGGAAGATTATACAAAAAAAAGATATTGTTTGGTTTAGCTACGAATATTTCAATCCACTCTCGTATTTAGTTAATTCTTTTGAATTCTTTATTTCATATAGTTATAGTAAATTTTATTGAACTTCTCAGAAAGTGCTACAATTAAGTTATAGTAATAAAATATGCGTAGTATTGACATAAGTAAATAAAAGTTGGTACTGATATTCATTATTTTATGAGAAACTGTGACATAAACACGTCTTAAAAGGAGAAATAATTTAAATACTTCAATCTACTGACTAACATGCTTAAAATAGGACCAAAATATGATCCTTTACCGCAATTCTTACGAACTACATCAAATACTAGGTTTGTCACTAATTCCTTGTTTGAGGAATTCATAACCGCTTATAGTTACATCATTTAAATATATTCATTGCAACTATTATATTGTTATACTACATCTATATATTATAAATTTAATTAAGAAGTCATGTATTATTGATTTACTCACATTCTAAATGTTGTTATATAATTCATTAAGTCACGTTTAACACTGCCTTAGTCCATTACGAATTTAGGGTAATAAAAATTATTATCATTATTATTGTTTCCGTAGTTCTTCAATTAATTGAAATTTAAAACACGTCAGGGACTCACTGTCAGTTTAAAATAGTTCTAAGCCATGGATGGCTTTACCTCATAACTTCCAAGGCGACAAAGGGTGCGACGGTTAGCTAGTAGGGTTCTCCCTTTTGCTAAAGTTTCTTCAAAGGGCTATAATACAATAATCGTCAAGATAGGTAAACGAGGGCACCACTAGTTTTGATTTTAACTGAACGTGTTTCTAAATTTAGAAAGAATAATAATCGCATGTGAATTATTATAAACTAAAATCAGGGTTCGTATGCTAAATCTGGAGCTATAGCATAAAGATGATGGCTTCAAACGAAATCGCTCATAGTATGGAATGTACAACTGTATTATGCAATCTCAGGCGTCGTATTTACGTGAATGATAAATTAAATACTTGCCAGAGATAGCCGGTACAAAAAGGTGCAAATGCACCTATCTTAAAAATACCTGAAACGTAAAAATAAGGACTATTCCGACCTATATATAATAAATCAAGTTAAATTAAAGTCACAATCGGGTTACAAGTCAAAAATCAGGTACTACATAAATTAGATTTTATCATTTATCATGAGAACTCATGTGACAAACAAGTACTACCTTGACTTAAGCTATACTTAACTAACAAACATGGCGAGGTTACGCGTATCCATTTTAACAGTACTTGATGACGAATACGTATACTTAATTCATATAGTTCACCCTGTATATTGAAACTTTATAAAGATTAACTAAATTATACGGGGATAATGTACCCTAACTAAATGTTTGATAGCAAAAATATAATGGGTAATCCCAATACGAAAAGCATGTAGACATTAACAACGAAACCCTTTCGCAAATTGTAATGTTAATACAACAAACTCTTGGAAATTAGATTCTTTCCGGTTACTTGAATTAATCAACCTAAAATAACTTACGTGAGCCTAATTTGCATAAACTGCCTCAATATGAATGTAAGAACCTTCCTTTTTAATTGATTGGCCCCATTCTGACTTGTATTGCCGAAATTTCTTGGTACAATAATGGTGGAAAGTGTGCTTGTAATGGTTTGTGAACAAAGCCCCTAGACAAAATTTAATTTAGTTTATCGAAGGCTAAAAATATAAATAATAGCACTACAGGTGGTTTCACAACATCTTAAAGAACGAAATCTCTTATCTTTTAAAATTTTAACCAAGCAACCCATGTTTACTCTCAGACATTTGCATCATTCTAATGGAAACGTTCAAATTCCACCAACTAGGTGTTAATATTTTAAATCAACAGCGTCTCGCGCGAAGAATTTACGCAGGGCAACCGACCGAATATTTGCAAATGCACTCTAAGTGTAAAACAAGGAATGTGCACAATCGACAAGAACGTGAAATTACTAAACTATTTCTTAAACAATAATTATATGTATTGTTTTGAATTACTTTGATAATTTTTAATATGCAATTTTATATGCAGGATACTTAAAAATAAAAGGCGTATCACATCACTCGTAGCGCTCTTAAAGAACTTGACTTTTATATTACTTTCGTCAATTTTAAAGCCATCTTCAAGTATCTCTTTGTCATCAAAGGACCCCCTCCCCGTTTTTCACGGCAGTAGCAGCTGTAAACTTGAATGCATCGTGTTTATTTTAAATGTGCGTTTATTAAAACATTTCATACTTTATATGCCGCATGTTCCTTACGTTACAACAATACAATTTAATTGTTTATCTTGAAGATAGGACGATTTCAACATGACGATTTCGCGTTTAAAACGGAATATTAACGCTATTGCTGAAAAACGAGTTTTGAACTGAGCAATCCTTGAATGTTAGTTATTTGTAAGTGATCTGTGCGGAAGTTAAGAAGACCTAAAGTCAGCAAAGGTTTGTAATACATAAAGTAGGTAAGATGAGGCATTTAAGGACACAAGTAGATTTGAGAACGGATGCACTGAGAATGCTTGGAACAAATGATTCAAAATTCAAACTAATGCAAACGGCAGGGAACCCTCGAGGCTTTACTGCCTTCAATTCGTGTATGATGAATTTGAGACTTTTCGCCGTTTAATTAAAGATGAAGATGATTTTCAGATTTCCTTGTATTTTCTCTTAGGAGATTTCTGGGTTCATTTTTTGGAGCACTTTTGCATTGCGTTTTCGATTTTTGAATGTGTTGCGCTTTCTACCTGATTATCTCTGATTTTGTTGGATTTTGCACGATCAACAATTTGATTATTTAAATTTTTCTCGCGTTCAATTATTGCTTCAACTTGGCTGGACAACTTAGATAGTTTGTGGGGTGGTTGTCACCGCAGTTACAGCAAGTATCTTTCTCCTTGCTAAGCTGAACTGAAATGTAGGTTAGGACTTTGCGCATCTCATGCTTTTATACGACGTAAGTATCTAAGGTACTGGTTTTATGGCTTGAGCGGTGTTTGGGTTCTCCATTTTTGACGTATTTAATTTGGACTTTTGAATATTTTCGGCCATATCGTTGATATTTTAGGTCGTTGCATATCTGGAGACACCGCAAATCACAATCTTTAGAGATTTTTCTTTCAGAAGTTAAAATATATGAAATGACATTACCTTTGCTTCCAAGACTCTTTTCATGTAAAGTCATCTATGGTGTTCAGAATGATTTTGGTGTTAAATGCTTTCATAATTACAATTATGTCTTCTTCGGCTGCTGTTTTAAAACCCTGAAAGGTTTCATTATTTTGTAACACCATTACAGCGATTTTCATGGATTTTTGATCTTATTCCCTCGGGAATTTCTTTTTACAGTGCTGGGTATTCTTAGACGCATTGTTTTTAATGTTCTAGGACCGGTGCTTCCTTTTCTTTCATCTTTTCCACTTTCATTACACGGGTCGACTTGATTATTTCAGCAGAATTTTATACATATCTCACCCATCTTCGAAAATTTTGTCCGCCAGTTCTTCAACTTTTCTATTATTACCGTTACTTTATCTTCTTCCGTGTATTTTCTTGGCATTTTAGCTAGTGATCATTGTGTATTTGCTTTCCATTTTAGATTGCCTAATGCTATACGAGATCCACGACTACAAAAGCAAATGAGGCCTAACATCTGGCGCTAAAAGCTATATTCAGTCTAAACAGATAGTACATCAGAACTATCATGCAATTGGAGCAGTACGGTGTGGAGATCGACAGCGCCAATGCCGATGAGTAAACTGTATGGGAATAGGAATGGCAACGTTATTTCGATTTTCTCGGGTTACTATGGGGTAAATGAGACCCTTCTTAGGCAAGACCGGGAAGTAAGGATATGTAAATGCTAGGATAGGTTGAGAAGAAGATGTCGTTTTAACTTTGGAAACCTGAATCAAAGCGGTCGGTATTAAACTCTCGAATGCTGGACTGTAGCAGTGTTTGCCGCTACACAATCTGAGCTCGGTGACAAGAGATAAACATTAGCCTACTTATATTCCTTGTCGTTTACTTTCTTGACTCCTCGTTGAAGTTCGGATTTAATCGTTCAATTTTTCCCTAGAATTTGTGTGGAGAGCCACAATTGACAGCTACAATTAGACTTTCGACTAAACTCGTAATTTGCCGATTGCATGGGTAATATACAAAATAAAACAAAGAAAGCACGGTGTCATGAATTTGGTAAAAGTTTAAAAGCTGTGCTTAAGTATTCCTTATTAAAGTAACCAAATGCTCTTAAGCTCTAAAATTTGTTTTAATTTATTATTTTAAAAGCATAAAAATCAACCTAGACGTTTATGTGCATAATTTTTTATGTGTGCTATTATACCTGTTTCTTCAATGGAGCATTTAAAATTTATCGGAATGCATAATAGATTCTCATATTTCAATCCTCTAAATACTTAAAGACAAAACAAAACTGTAATATAAATTGATCAGTATATAATATCTAAAATAAAATAAGAATATCCTGAAGTAGACACGGTCCAGGAGTCACTGGGTTGCTTGGTGAATAGCGACCTGGCATGTTTTTGTATTGGACAAGTTTCGCGAGTTTAAATCAGACAGCTGACAGGTTGCTTCTGGAATCTGATCTGTCACTGTCACACAATGAGGAATATTGTTGTTTGGCCAATTTTTTCCTTAAAATATGGAGTTCTGTATAAGTTGTGGAATTTAGGGCGACTCAAATTGCATCTCCGGTTTGATATATTTTATCAAACCCTTTCTTGGCTGCAATTTTGCATTAAACATATTCATTTTTATATAGGAAAGGCACGGCTATTTCGTTGCAATTCGAATAGCAATTTAAAAGAATTATTTATTTTGCAATCTTGCCTTACCACTTCGTAATACGTTCTTATCTTGATTTATTGATAAACGAGGCGAAGGCTTTAAGATTTAATTAGGAGAAACCAAGGATTAACTCATGATTATTTAATTACTATTATCACATAACTGCAAATAACTAGTACCAGAACCGAAGTAAAAACAAAAATTAAAAGAAATGACTTCGAAATCCTAAACAAATTTAATTGAAGCCCAGATCGAAAATATAACTCAAACGAATTTAAATTAAATTAAACTAAAAGTGAAGCGTTGACAGGATTGGCTTCGATTGACTCATGCACTTTAATTTTTGAAATCCTACTCTTAAATTATAAAAAGAAAGTGCCTTAAAGCAAGGAGAAATGGTGGAGCAAGCCATGAGAAGAGTCGATTGTTATTTTTAAAGTAAAACATTCAAGTAACTCAAGGTAAATGTTTGTACTGAAGAGATGCTTACATGAACGTTTAATACGACAAAAACAAATATCTTTGATATTTTGTTTAGCGAAATCTATTTATCAATTAATGCCGAAAGCATGTAAAAAGCGATGAAACCTCACAATATGATAGCAATGTGTGAAGGATTCTGTAGACTATGGGTTGTCAAGTTTAGCATTCTGCTTCACCAGATTTTTATCGTTTTAGAAATTTGAAAAACAAGTGTAGTCTTACTACCCTAGCGACAGGCAGGTTGTGGCTCTCGAAGTGGCACATGCATCGTTAGAAAATACTGCGGTTGTAAATGCCCCAGATGATCTCTACTTCCTTGCGGAAATCTTGCTTTATACTATGCAGAAGAGATGATTGCACAAAGACGCTGGGGGTGATTTCAATGCCCGATTAGGAGGACCAAGGGCTCACATAACCAATACTAGATGCGACAGAATACACAATTTTGTGGTGGTCAATCTAACGAACATAGCTCACTATGAACTTGCATTTGCGACTAGTAACGGACCTAGATCTTTGACTAAGATAAACTCAGCCACCATAAATACATAGGTTCCTAGTGGACAGGCTAATATCATGTCTCTAATACCGCTGTATAATACTAAGAGGGCCAATAGTGGCTACTGTTAGCATAACGGAGCAAAATTGAATTGAAAGCACAGTTTTTAACGTAGCGTGAGCGCTTTCGCCTGTTTGTGTCAGGATGTTTTGACAGCTCCTTTAGGAAGCGGTAAAGCAGTTAATATAGCAAACCAATGCTTGGCGTAAGACGCTGAGGATTAAGAGAAGCAAATTAAGAAAAGCTAGGCGGCGTATGAGAGCGTGAATGATAGAATTGACATGATTACAATATGAGCAGTTCTAAGTTCTGTTGCCAATTAGAATTTAATGGAAGCGAATAGAAAATTTTAGAACAAACCCAGTATGCAACGCTAATAAAGCAGACAGAAGTTCATTATATTGCGAAAAGAATGCCCTTGAGGCACACGCGCAGGCGCGGTACCACCGACGATAACAGATGAGGCAGAAAATAGGCTGGAAGCGCCACGTGATCCTTCAGATCTTACGGATACATACCCAACTAAGACGAGAAACGAGGAGGCCTCCGCGACCCTTAAGTGTTTACGAACCTTCCTTGACTACATACGAAATTGAGGTGCTTAAGCAGCTTAGATCGTATATCACTTTTGTCAATATGAAGAAAGATCCTTGATGAACTTTTCAGGCAATCAACCACCGTTTAAAAGTCACCCATGGCAATTGAGCATTTAGGCTGCATACAGTAACAACGTACCGGCTATCATTGCGCAACTGACAGCAACCAATGTTCTGAGAAATTTGCTGAGTAAGGCATATGGAGTAAAGCTGCCCACTGGGATCTAATTTAGGCACAGTTTTATGAAACATTTTGGGGACTAGTTTCAGGACATTAACGGGAACTATTTCATTTCCACATATTCCCATAAGCTCTCGTTGGTGAGCAGATTTGGTCATTTTTGGTAGCTCTCTTGCTGGCCTCACTAAACATTGGACAGTGGTGTATCAATGCTGTGTCTGGTGGACAAACAAGACTAAATCAAGATCCCATTGAAAAAACTGACGGCATCTTTTTTCAGGCGAAGATAATTGGAAGGGCGCAAAATAAATTTGCAACCTGGTACAGGTCCAAAAGGGTATGGAGGATCACCTATGATTATAATTTTCAAACCTATATATTATGTGCAGCTGAGATTTGGGATGTAACAAAGTTGGCAGCTGTGCTGAGAAAGTTTCTATTATTGAAAACTCATGCGTCCTCTAATGCGCTTCCCTGTGCCCAGCTCGGGCAAGAAACAAGCAGTGCCAGTTAAAATCACAATCAGGAATTTTTACAGTGACCTGCCACTCGTCAGGTTTTTCTTTGGGTTGGGGGAAATATGTTATTTCGCGAAATTTGTGGGAATCATGAGATACTGGCCAGCCCTAGGATAGTATACTTCGAAAATGCCAATTTCTAAATAATTTTAAAAAAAATTTAAATGTTATCTCCCGGCAAGTCCAGCTTTCATAACCTTTCGTAGTCTTGCAAACTTTTCGAATACCTTCACTTTTTGCCACAACACAAACTGGAATATGATATGCGATTTCAGAATCTTCCTCAAAACTGTGTGTAGTTTTGAGCATAACGAGCCGATCAGTATACGAAGAGCTTATCGAACTAAATTTTGGTTGATTTTGTTGATCGTTATTCCTAACTATGTACAGAAGATAACACTGAAAAAATGTCTACTATTTTTTCCTCGAAAGTCAGTCTTAGGCGGCAAGTAAACTTGGAAGTGTTACATCTATGGTAAACTCACTGGGGAAGCACGATCACAGAGAGGAAAATTTTCGAACTTAATTCGTAGGTTTCTAGGAAGTTCTTGTGACCACAATCTAAGGCTGTTCAATTGCTACTTCAACGCAGTCCATAAGTACTATACTTCTTTTTATCTGAAAGCTGTTGAACTTATTTGTCGCTGTGGTGAGGGAGTAAACGACACATGGTGTGGGCTTGAGGATCGCGTACAGGCTCTGAGGGATTTTAAGTGAGAGGTGGAGGTGGTAAGTTAAATTTAGTACTAGTTGGCAATGCATTACGAAACCCTGCTATTAACATCTTCGCAAACCAATGCTTTGGTTTGGTATTTTCAAATTGAAAATGGTTTTAGAGCAAAATGACAAAAGTTCTGGGAATGAGTTAGGAAAAAGTTTTTGTTTTATGCTATTTCCAGTAATGGTAAATAAATTAACATCAGTACACACTAAAATGACATCATAATTAAACTCAATTTCATTTCATTTTTCCAGAATGTTTCGTATTTTTGATGTAAGAATCAGTGTTACCTGATAACGCTTTTATGACGTTATGTAAAAATTTTAAGTGTTTTACAAGACGATTCTATAAGAGAAATAATTTATCTTAAAGGAATATGTTCTTTGTGTATCTTTGGTAAAAATATGGAGGTTTACATTTATGCTACCCTTTTACAGATGGCTAGTAAATTATTGTAGCTAAGGGTGAAGACTTGGTTGTCCTTAATACAATAGTATATCCTTAGAAGTGGTGCACAGTCTTATGCACCTAATTTAACACTTGGGATCTCCTAAGGGATGATTCAATAATCTTAGCAATAAACTTGGATGATATTTAGAAAAATTGTTTTTTTATATACAATTTGTATGATGACGTTTTGAGACGTCTGTTATGTTATTGCCATGTCATTTTTGCGATTTTAGCGTTATGTTTAAAATGTGATTATTACAGTTTTGCTTTGTATAAAATTACAACATATTACTTTCTCTTACGTATATGAAATATACTATA
>JAHWXV010021734.1:0-12033 GCA_024586415.1 Phrixothrix hirtus
TATATATATATATATATATATATATATATATATATATATAAAGGATCACGGTTGTAAAGAGGGATTGGAAAAAAGATCGAATGACATTCTGATTAACGTGAAAAACGGAAACCAAAATTAGATCTTTTTTGGTAAAAAAGGAGATTTCTGAGTGCCCTTTCTGTTAAAACCTTACCGTTATTTGAGTATATTACATAAAAAGGTTTGTAGATTAGCCAGTTCAAATACAGCAACTAGGAATTAAAACCTGGATTTTGTATAATTATTCTGGAAGTTGATTGTTGGTGGATTCATTTTGTCAATGTATAAGAGGCCAAGGTGAGACAAATAATGGAATAGAAGTTATAAGCCGCCCTTTCTGGTTGTAAACAAAAGTTACCTACAGGATAGAACGACAAAGATTGTAAGTTCGTTCCAATTATTTCATCATAATTTGAGTAAAGTTATATATCATTTTGAAATAAATAAATACGATTTTCAATTTACTACTGAAGTATTGAAAATACAAAGCAGAACAAAAGTACGGTTCGGTATCAAACTTTCTATGATAGATCGCGCAATTTATTGCTTTAATGTGCACGTAAAAAATTAAAAAGAGACATTTAAACTAAGAAAATTAGATATCATTTTTATCTTGGTTACATTGATATTCTAAATACTGCTGTATTACATTATATTTTCATTGCTGCTAGATTAAGATAAACTGTCATTATTGAAATCAATTCAAAGTAAATTGAGTACAGGTTTTGGTATAGGCTTAACAAGTCGAAAGCATAACTTCAAAAAAGTGGCTGCTTATCTTGAGTTGATGACGACGTGTAAAACTATTGAAGAAGGCCTTTTTCTTCTATTGATTAGAAATTAATTGAATGTTATTTTAACTAGAATTTCTTTTGCTTTGTTGAAGCCAGTAAATCTGTTTGGGTATTAATTTGATAGAGTTGAGTTATTTTAGAATCTTGTCTTCATTATTATATATTGAAATGCTTAAGTCATATAAAAATACGGCCTTTCTTGTTGTCTTATTTATATTTTGAGCATAGAATAATAGGGAAATTAATAGGGAACTAGAACGATCTCAGTTTGAGTGTAGCCCTAAAAAATAACAAATAAATTAAATTACAAAAGTGTTTTTACCTAGTTTGTCCATCTGATAGTTGTTGTTCACTGAAAAACCCTGAGAAAAGGGTAAATGAGCTAGGCAAAGGTAAAGTTGAAAGTTTAAATTATCATTATTGAAAGGGCGTGTCAACGTGGGGGGAAAAGAGCATCAATACGATTGCTACCGCACATAAAGTATTACAATTTTGGCACCTCAACTTCGGGCTTGATTTCAATAAGTTCAACTAAGTATTAGAAAAGCTGGTCTCGAATATAAGGAACATTATTTAACACTAGTATATACGTGTCCTTAACGAGCATAAATCTATAAAAGATTTTAATCTAAATCGAAAAATATTTTCGTAAATTTTTGCATAAAAATCTGTCATGAATACGGGTCTGACTATGCTTTACTAGGAAAAATAATTCAAAACATAAATACAACTTTGTTTCTTGTTAGAAAATATATTACATTTACTATTCATGTACTTTCCGGATTTGTGCTCATCAGTTGTGTTAATAAAATAAACGTATTCTTTTAAATCATTTAAATTTGATTTTTTTAAACTCTTGCTGGTTAATTATAAATTATTTAAAAATTTATTATTAAAACGTTTTTCTTAAATATCTAAAATTGACATAAGTTTTAATTTCAGTAGGTTGTACACAATTAAAGCTTTTTTGTTCCACATGATTTTGTATAAAAAGTATGTATTATTGCATACAAATCACGTCAATTTGCATAACACCTATTTACTATTTTGATTGCGAATTATTTTCACAAAATTTAAATTGTACACAACACAAATGATTACAAATATTAATAATAGCAAATTTATCAAATGCAATTTATGTTTGAACTTTCATTAAAGCACAAAGATTGCTTATAGATATTTTATGAAATTTAACATCGTGTTAAAGCAACTTAAAGCATTGTAAAACATTCTTAAAAATTAAATTTAATTAAGAAATGTATTCATTTTCAATAATACAGATGTACCGAAAGTTTCGTTCTTATTTTAAAGAAATTGTAAACGTTTATAATTAAAAAAAGGAAATCAAATTTTTATTTTAAACACTAATTATCGATTCAATATATTTACGGGTATTTAATATTCAGCTGAAATGTGAAATCGTATGCGTCATGCTGTTGCTAGAGGCTTACAGTCGGCCAGTTACTTACTATTAGATACAGTAAATTAAGTTAAAAACAGGGGGAACTGAAAATATTACGTGCAAATATTTTGAAAACTATGTAATTTAGACTCATGGTTTACAAGCGTTTTTTGTCGTGTATACCAAGATGTATCTGCTGTTAACGTAATGTTGCTTGTTTTGCGGATATACTGTATATCATAATTATGTAATATGAATAATTAAAATGTCGAAATTACAAGTTGCAATAAAATATCAACCTTTGTGAATATTTTTTATTTTATTTTCTATTTTGCGAAATCTTTGAAAACATTTTTATCTAAAACAACTGTTATCATCCTAATTTTATCTAAAGATTAAATATGTATACAGATACAGAGATATTCGTTTAATCTTAGATTGTAGACCTTAACAATACAAAACATTTTTTTCCGTAATCAACGTAGTTAGTGCGTCAGCAGATTTATATAAAATTGCATTATTTTAAAGTTAAATTACTACGGTAAATCTACGATATAAATATATTTTAAATGTCAAAACACACAGTAATATTAAAAAGGTAGAGAAAGTTTGTTTCTATAAACAGTAACAAAGCGTATTGTTCCAAAGGTTAAACCTGCCTACATGCGATGACTACATAATTACATGTAGGATACATTAACAAAGCGTTCACAAATTAAAATTGTGCTTTAATGATATGTTTACCTACAGACTTTTAATATCTCTTGAATAGAATTGTAAAATTTTATGAGAGATTGTTACTGAATAATTTTAATATAGGGTGTCTTGGGTATAAGAAGCACTATTGAGTCACGTGTACTTGGCCCTTTTGTGAACGCTATTCGGTAAAAATGTTTAATCTAATTAAAAAAAGTTTGTAAATTTTTTCGTGTAAATGTATCATAGTTTCAGGCCTGTATGTGCATAAATACTACTTTGTTTTTGTTTATACAGTACCAGTTTACATTTACTGCTAAACAGTTTTTGGAGTCGAGGTCATCAGCTGTTTTAATAAAAAGCAATCCGACAAATTCCCTTAAAATCATTCAAATTTGCTTTTACTAATTCTATTGCTTATTAATTATAAGTTATTTGTGGATTAATTATTATAAAACCTATTTGATAAATATTTGAAATTTCCGTAAGTTTGATCCACAATAATTTATATGTAGATATTTTATACTGAATACAAATTACAATAAATTTTGACATAATTTATCATTTAAATTTTTATTTGTTTTCACAAAATTTAAATTATATACTACACAGGTCATTGTAAATTTTAATATATGAAGATATTTTATCCAAAACAATAAGGGCGTGTAAAAGTGAAAGTTATTTAAAAAATGTATTTAAATTCAATAATACAAATGTAAACAAATTAAAAATCGTATTTAATCTCGTTTTTATTTTAAAGAAATTATAAACTTTCAAAATTACCAGATTACTAGAAATTTTAAGGAAGAAAATAAAACTTTTTTTTAAACGGTAATTAATGTATCGTTATTTATAATAATCGACTGTTGATTATTCGTCTCTGAAATCGTATGTGTTCGTTCAGCTTCGGTCAGTTGCTAAATATGTATAGCCAACCAGCCATTTATTGTTCAATACAGTAACCGAAATTAAAAAGCAGGGACGAGCTGAAAACTTCAATTGCAAATATTTCTAAAACTAAGTCATTTAGAAACATAGCGTTTTTTTTCCACATATTAATATGTCTGATGTTAAAGGGTGGGGGGAGGGGGTGATAATTTAATCAAATATATTTCATTTCAATGATCTAAATAGAAAACAAAGATTTATACAATATTTGATGAGGGAAGGTTCTAAAAGTTTCAAAATGTAGACTATTGATAGTTGTGTATGTTACTAGAATATGTTTATTTTTTTACAAAATTCAAAGCCAGTCATTGCCATATTCACAACCAAAACATCACGTGACAACTCTTCACAATACGTAATACCTTTGTTAACGATCCCACCTTGCTACGCTAATTGAGTTCAAATATATTAAAATACTCTCGTATAAATTAATGCAAACCAACTTAAATGGCAATATTCATTTAAGACTAAATTCTGTTTTAGTTCAGTCACTTTACAAATAATTTATAAAATCCCCTTAAACCTGGAGAACAGTTAATTTGGCGTTAATTGCCATAAATCACTTTTCCGTTTTAATTCTATTAGATAGGTGGTTCTGGTACACCCTCCTCCGACACTTTAACTCCTTTCCCACCTTTGTTGACCTTGAAAACCGGTTCCGACGAAAGCCACATTCAAGGCCACTCCCCCCACTTGTCTTGACCTTGAAACACGATTCCGCCTTTGACAACATTCAAGGTCAGATGAATATGCAGGACATATCACAATAAATATACAGAATGCATCAAAATAAATATACAGACTGAGTTAAAATAAATATATATTAAAATGGCGATGTGTGGAAAGTATAGTATAACAGACTGAATTCTATTTCAATTTGTATATTGCCAACGAAATTGAAATTCCATGAAAAATTAAGTTTCGAATAATGAAATTTTATTTTACTAAATAAAGATAGGTTATAGAAATTCAAAATGATCGGCAAAGAATTATATATTAAACTTCGCTTCCAGTTTATAATTTTGAAACATGTTTTAAAGAAATCAAAATGTATACGCCGAGCCGTTCCTGAATACAGTTTTAAAATGTTGTAGAGACGAATGGTAAATTTCAAAATTTTATAGCTGTAAATAAATGTAGTAAAACTTAAAACATAACCTAATTGAATATTTTTATATGTTATTAAATTATTTTAATAATTAATATTGTAACAAAATTAGAAATATCAATAATTTTATAGAATATTCGAGAACATTACAGCCAACTAATACAAATGATGCAATCATGAATGACTAATTACAGCAAATTATATTTAAATAAATTCAATGAGTCATTGCATTAGAATATTGACTACATCAGCATTACGACTAATTTTATTCTTGTCTAAGGTAGAATTTTCTAGTCTTCTTATTTCTACATAAATAATAGATTAAATTCATTTAGTTTAGTTTTCTTAAGAATCGCGGCTTGTTAAGCAGTTGCTATACATGAATAGCAATATACATACTGTGAAATAAATATTTAAATAAATAAGTGTAAATAAATAATCCTAATAATAGTGAATATAAATAAAGATTTTTAAACAATTAACTAGTTTCATTACCTCTATCAGCGATGCCCCTTGTATTCTGCAATGTTAGTATTTTTAAATAAAATCAATAGATTTATTTATCTCAGTAACTGCGTCGCATATCTGATTACTTTATTGTTACTAAAGTAACTTTAATGGAACAAAATAAAAATACAATATTTCAAAACAATTAAATTAGAATACAGGGTGATTTTTAATGATTGTGGTCTAGTTATTAACCAATTTTCTACAAAAGTTGGTGCATTGTTACTATTGTTACTTTCAAATAATTGCTATACAGTGATGGACCCATACTTTTTTGTAGCGATTAACTAATATTATTTTAAAATTATACAAATTAAGCTATTAAATATGTTTTATTCAATTTTTTGTATACTAAAAAAATTACATAATGTAAATGTCTACAAGAATTGTTGAAAGTTGTGGTCATTATGTAGCAAACTAACATAACTCCCCGCTTTAGGTTTTCAAAAAACATTTAGGATTTTCACTTAAATTGTTTCTGGGTGGGTTTGGAATTTATAAATAGAATTTAAAAAACAGCAACAATTTGAATTTTAGTTATGCTGTACAATATTGCAAGGTTTTTGTTTAAAAATAAAATTTTGAACTTACAATATTAAAATTATTGAAACTACAATAATCATGTATGTTAAACTTAAATTTTATTCTGAGATGTAATAAAATTCTATGAGTTTTAACGTATATTACTTGTTTCAAAACTATAAATCTTATGAATTGGATAACTCTTAATGTTTTCGAACATAGTTTTGCTTTAAATATAAATAATTATTAATAGTTCGTATGGTGTAGACAATCACAAACGCAGCATTGTTCAAATTTCATTAAAGAGGAAATCGTATTGTTTTTAATGAATTAATAGTTTACTTTCAAATAGCATAAATAAATCGTTTTCTAAAATATTCCACAATAATAATACGAAATTATCTTCGAATGTTTTAAACTATATCACTGGCGGTGGCCTAAGGTTAAATCTTAAATACTTGTAAAACCTGCAAAACGTTATAGAAAAATCCAAAGTAATATCCACGTTAAGTGTATTCATAATCACAAAAAATCTGGTGTGACACAACACACCACTTTCTCTTACGCACATAGATGCGCAAATAGTATCCACACATAATTAAATTATTATTTATGTTTATTTCGGAAACTATAATTGTAACGGCCGCCCATCCAAGTTACTAGGCACGTGGAAGGCTGCTTAACTCCGGAAATTTCTTCCATAACTTGCTTTAATGCATTTTTTCATAAAAACGATTAAGTTCGCATGAAAGGTCATTAAAAGCATAATAACTGTAGAAAATTTAAAACAATATAATAACTGTATGGTGAAAAACCGCAAAAGAACACAAAAATACCAAGAATAGAGTAACACTTCTGGTTATTCAATTTTAACTAAATTCTTGACATCTCATGTGCAGTTAATAAAAGCAAATGTAAAATGTCATTTTTATATGATGTTTAGTTTTTGAGATACTTTCGGTTACTCGATTTTTGAAAATTTAGTAGAGAAACTGCTTAGTTCATAAAAAATGGAATGAAGTAACTAAGAAATATACTAAGCTTGAAAAAAATCGTTAAAGCCGATTTCTAAAAAATTGCGAAAAACGAAATTTCGGAAAATATTTAAAAATGTCAAATAAAGTGGAACTTCCGGTTATTAGATTTTGGCCAAATTCTTGATTACGTATTCAAAGGCAGGTATGACCACAAACAAATTTTCATTCGACTAGAACTTTCAGTTTCATAGTTATTTTATTCATAGTTAAAGGAAGGAATACTTCCGGTTGCTCATTTTACAACAATTTTTCTGAGAAACCGTCTTAATGATATGACATGGCATTGCATTTTTAAGAAATATACATTAAAAAAAAATTGCTAAAGCCGGTTTCGAGAAAAACGCGAAAAACCAAAAAATGACAGGAGTAAAGTGGCACTTCCGGTTATCGGATTTTAGTAAAATTGTTGAAGTCGAGTGCAAGGATAGATATGAACTGAAATATAAAATTTCGTTTATCTACGACTTTTAGTTTTCGAGATATTTTGTTCACACGCACGCACACATGCACGCACACACACACACACACACACACACACACACACACACATGCATACGTACACGCGCGCGCATAAGCACATTCACATGCACACACACGCGCAAACACACACACACACACACATACATACGTACACGCGCGCGCATAAGCACATGCACATGCACACACACGCGCAAACACACACACACAGACAAACCAATTAAAAACATAAGTTTTGAACTCAGGGGACCCAAAAACGTGTATTTGCACTGAAATTTTGACATGGAAAATTTTGGACAAAAACAATAATTTCTCTATATTATATTTCATATAGGGTAGAGAAAGTAAAAATAGGCAAGGAGAAATAATATGTTTCTTCTTACTTAGAATCAAATAAAAGCTCAACACCACTATTGGTAAGTTACTTTGAATAAATAGTTCAAGAAGTAAAGCAGAGCTTAGAAAGTAAATAAATATTATTTATTTTATTTTATTTTAGTATTTTAATGTACCCTTAAATATAATTATGTTAAACAAATATTATTTTTGACTATAAAATATATTTCGGGATGACTTATCTGCTAACACCTAATGCTAGAGGGTCTTATTATAATGACGACTATGATATTGAAGTACTACCATTACCATAAAAGCTATATGGTTTTTTTACGAAGATGAAGATGCTATGGAGACTGAGAAAGACCTGTTAATTCCCCAGTACTATCAGGGATAGACCTTACAACACCTACTAATTCCCTAGTACCAATAGAACCACTGATTTTAAAAATGGCTTCAGATACCTTTACATTATATTAATTAATCGCTAGTTGGTTATCCTATTACCACATACGTTGTTAAAACAACATTAATTTAGTTTTATCAAAACCATCTTATAATTATCAATAAAATCCAATGTAACAAGCTCACGATACAACCTACGTAGAATTACTAATATTTTATATTAACTATGTATGGAGATAACGACCAGAAAAAGGTGCCTAAATTGAGCTCCGTGTGACCTAGATAATCTACGTTTGAGTATTTACCAAAAATTGCGTGTCTGATCTTTAAATTCAGAGAAATAGTCATAAGCATCTCTCAATTCTCTATTTGTGTGTACCTGGTGGTGTATGACTACATTTCGGTTATTTTTCATGTATTAACGTTACGATTCATTTTTTTGATTTTATTAGCAATAATTAATTTAGTAACTAATACGTTACCGGATATACGAGTTGGGAACAATAAAATTTCCATAGCGTTGACTGTAGACAAGATTTAGTTCATTTTAAGTCAATTTAATTTGCAACCACTAATGTACAAGAACTATTAAATCTTAATTGATTTATACTTACTTATATCCCGGATGGATTCAAAAGGAATTCCACCTGCTAGTACAAACAATACTTTAGGTCCACTTCTTGGACATTAATGATTATTAAGTGCCGTTCTATTCACTATAACGACATATCTATATACAGGAGAAGTCAAAGAGAGTAACACTTGTCTATTACTTTACCAAATCTTGTCAAACACATCGAAACCTTTGATTTAACTCCATTAGATATCCGCTTCTTGTAGAACTCTGAACTCCGCTTCAAGGTACATTATTTATTCTCCTATATACAGGGTGATTCATCAATCCTAGCAGCTGTAACTGGAATCAGTGGCATCCTCAATTATCGGCTTTGATATGCCCAGTACGATATTGGAACGCTAATTACCGCCGATCCACGTCCAACTTCACTTTTATTTAGCTCGGTAGCATATCGATATATCTAATTCTACGTTGGCCGTGTCATAACGGCGTTTTGGCAAGTGTCATCTATTTCGACATAAACAATGTACTGTACGATCTTTAAAATTAAAGTAAAAATATGAAAAATTTTTAACTATAAATTAAAAACCTATGATAAAATATTTATGCTCATACAATACAATACAACCTTTTTTAGGATAGATTTTTACTTCCCAAAATCCGAATGGCAGTCGATATAAAGAAATACGGATCTGTTAGATTTTAATTGTCTACATCATACCTAAATTTAATTAAAATTCCTTTTTAGTCTAATAGACATACAAGTGGAGTCCGTATACACAATATTGGCGCCATATGCATGACTAGACACATTCATGCGTGTAGTAGTAGAATCTGAAGTGTTGTTCTATTCAAGACTCAATTTAGTTTTCTCAAATCAAACAAACATGGCGTGCGCAATCGTAGATTATTCGAAGTGTGAGGTACGTGGAATTATCAAATTTTTGTAAGCTGAAAGAGTTAATCAAATTGAAATTCATCAAATATTATAGGACGTTTATGGCTCGAACTTAGAGTAGTTGATTTTTAGACAATGAATAAAATATTATAAAAAAACATATACGTAGGTATGGTAATACGTTAATAAATATCTTTCTTAATTTGGTTACTTTAGGTTATTTAGTTTAGTGTAGATAAATACATAAATGACTTCTAATATTCTTTTAATAGGTTGTGAAAAAAGACTTTTCAACATTCACATATGTCTTTTTCCACAACCTATTAAAAGAATATTTAGAAGCCATATAGTGTTTCTTTTATTTTCATTAAATTAGTAAAAACAATACCAATTCCAGAGTAACCAAGTAAAGCAAAACATCATACTAACAAAAGCAACTTTCTAAATTACCACGTTAATAAATATCCAGATTGACAAAATGTATAATTTACTGAAGCAATAGCATTTAAACTTATCAAATCGTATCAAACAAATGTCTTCCAAATGTACACTAAATGTTACAAAATCGAGTTACCAAAAATTAAAAAATGATCAGCCTATACCTTTAGTATTTAACACTAGCAACACCAACCAGGTCATTCTGACTCTTCCTATTTTTTCGGAAATTGTAGCATTCTAAGTAATTGTTCAAAGTTCTTCATACACTGAGAAAAATAAATCGTTGGAGCAATCAATAGTTGGTTTATTCAACCATTTTTGAGTGTTAAATACGAACAAAGTGTTTGTAATATTAAAGTAATTAATTGTAAATGTTAACTTTTCAAGGTTAAAATGATAGTTTAAGATATTTGAAGTATCTACCAAGTTAATATTTTATTGAACTATCAGCTTATGTTGTTTTAATAGTTGGACTTAGTTAAACTAACGACAAACTTTAATTAATTTAACTTATTAAACCTATTTTTTCAACACTTTTTAATGTTATACAAATAACGACAAAGTATTAAAGCAAAAGTTTTTCTTTCTGACATTAATAACTGAAAATATATTAAATAAATTTATTGTGGCATTTTGTAACAATATATAGGTTCCATATAACAAATGTACTTACTTCAGAACGAGATCTCAGTAATTTTATTCTTATTGCTGTTAATTTAGAGTTCTAAATAATTTAGGCATTAATATACGGCCTTAATTCCAACATTTTTAACTTTAAGTTTCGTCTTATCGTTTTATATCTATAACAACTTTTCTTAAATATTATATAACTGTAATAGTTATGTACTTACGTCAAAAAAATAAAGTATTCTTCTTTAAAAGTTTTATTTTAAATAATGGTTTGTTTGGTTTCGTTTATAATCCATTTTTATTGAAGTAACGGTTTTCTAATATTGAGGTAATACATACTTTTTAATTTTTACGTGTGGCATTCATATTTAAAGGATAAAAATTATTTGTAAATAAAATGTAAATAATCAAAAATGTTTTAATTAAAACTTATATCTTTAGTGCTGAGTTTAATCATTTTTATTTTTACTTTAAGTAATATAAATTAAAAGCTTTACGTTAGCCATTTTAACATAATTGTGGTCGGTAAATTAGAATACCAATTACCTATTTTTTTTATTGTAAGCAACTTTCACATTTAAAAAATATCAATTAAACATTTTTATTTAATGGAATTACATGTGCTGATGTGCAAACAATTTCTTAAACTGCTGAAGGAAGATATTACTTGTAGTTTTAATTAACTTTTTTTTCTTATTAATCTAATGTTGCTGAAGCATCAAACTGAACGATAATGGGATCAAATGAAATATTTCTTGGTATTTGATTTAATTTTGTACTGCACATTTACTCTAACCATAGTAAAACAGTAGTAGTAGGACAATAGCGGTTCTAGAACTGAAGTTACGTCTCATATTACAGCAGGGCTTCTACAGCGGGAGTGACGTCAACAGATGGCCGCCGAGTTGTCTGAAGAGGCGTAACCCTAGGTGTTGAAGTATACCGAAGTCGTAGATGCAGAAATGGGACCCCAGACTCTGCCCCAGCAGTAGACAGGGGCCCCCAAGATGGCCGTCAGAGTTAGTTGAGGGGGCACAGCCCGAGGTGCAGGCTTAGCTACGTGGGGGGCGCTTAAATCACATGACAAGATGTCTGACGGAGAATGGGGCCCAAGATGGCTGCCAAAGAGTGGGGCTTAAGATGGCGCCTAGGGCATAGCGCTAGCTAATGGATTGGGGCAAAGTTGCCAACCTAAATCTAGTTCCAAAATGGCGTCGGATCTATTACCAACTTAAAT
>JAHWXV010021744.1:0-16528 GCA_024586415.1 Phrixothrix hirtus
TAAACGGTTTAAATAATACGTTTGCTGCATTGATAAAAATTAATGCACGCTACCCGATTAATTAGTATTAACAGACTCAAATTAATGCAGTAAACATAATATTATGAAAAATAAATCAAAAAATACTAAACGATAAAAAATCGTTACAAGTCGAGAACAAGCCTCTGCAAAACATCAATCTAAAACGCTGTTGAATGGTTTAAATTAGCTCAACAACTAACAAGAAGCATCTGTAGCGTTTCGAAGAAAATATCTACCTTCACAGCCGAGCACAATAAAGCGATTAAATCAATTAGATAATTCAGTTAATAATTGTTTTTTGATTCGGAGCATTTGGCTCCAATTTTGATTTTCGCATTTATTTAGAAATGCAAATATTCAACTACAGAAGATATTTTTCAATTACTTTGGTTACCAAAAGATATTGAAACATTTGCTATGATTATAATAATTCTTGTTTATTGTGTATTTGATTCGATCTATTAACGTAATTGTCAATACTTCTTAACAGATAAAACTCGCGCTGTTTAATTAAAGCAATACTTAATCAACCGTAATTATGTGAATTATCTCCAAATATCTCCAAAACAGCTGTTTTGATATTCTTTTGCAAAATCAGTTTTCAATATAATCTTTCGATATTGAATCCTGAACTTCACCTTACTATAGATTATTTCCTACATATATTTATTTTAAGTTGTCTCATTTATTCATGTAGAGTATTTTGGTTCTATTAATTTAGAACATTTATTATAGTATAAAATTAACGTTCATTTTCTAAATTCTAAAGACAACATAGCAAAGTTGCTCATCTGCATATGTTTGGTCGTTATGTATTTGTAGTTTCTTTATCAGCTAAATTACTAAGTACATTATTATGACGGCTATAACGCACGATTCATACTAAGTTTCTTTTATACGCGTCTACCCTGAGACTATTCCATATACTTATAAAGAAACCGATCTCTTACAAAGATTGTTACGTTATTATCTGTGAATTATCGCCATTTTATATATAATTAATTTGAATTTGTTACAAAGTATAATGATCGACAATTTTTAATGATAGTTGTAAAATGACCAATACAAACAGATTTAGTTTTGCGACTCGTATAACCGCCCCAGTATATTACAATTAATTGCGTATGCAAGTTGAATAAATATGCTACATAGGCTGCGGGAGATCTCAGAATGGACGATTAATGTAAATTTTAAGAATTAATTACAGTATATCGGAGAGATTACCGCAACACTAGCAGTTGATAGGTTATTGATGCTATGTAGCGAAGCCTTAAGGAGGCATCCTACAAGGCATTTTATACGTCACAGCTTTTCTTAGCCGATATTTAACAATTCAACTTGAAATTCGGAATAGCTCTTACAGCTTCAATAGATTTAGTAAACGAAAGAATTTTTCCAAATTCACATTGTGTCGTGAAAAATGAAAATCTGGGATTCCTTTGAATTTAAATAATCTTCTCATAATTTAGATTATTGAAAATTTAATTCGTATGTAAAATTTGGTTTCAAAATTTGAAATGACTGGCTAACAACTAACTTTTAAGGTTGATAGGATTTATGTCTTCTTTTTGGGATCAGAGTGGCCAAATCTTTTTAGTGGAAAAAACGTGATTTTTTGTCATAGAAACAAAGAGAGAAATTTTGAGATTGACGGAATTTTATTTTCGTTTGACTGGTTAATTTTTGTTTGACGTTTTTCTTCAGATATAAAGATTCTAAAACTGCATCCAATAAAGTACGTGCGGCCTTAACATTGGCGATAGTCGCAAATTGGAAGTGGACAGCCCGAGTCACGAGTTGTTCGTGTGAACGAACAGACTTAATTTGTCACGTCGTGTTTGAATGTTGTACGTGGCCGAAGTTTGCGACGGAAGTTACGTTGTGCAAAGTAGAGTACAAAAAAGCTTGTTTTGTGACCGAATATAGAGTGGAAAGGTTTCTCGTGGCAATGTTAGTATTATGCTCAGAAATAACATCCAGATGGGATTAGAGACACCCATGTAGGATAAAAGGTCGATATTGAACATCCCCGTCGTGGACCGGGATACGGACAAAATATTCTATACAAAGTATTTTTTGTGTAGTATAGTTTATAACTGCCTCCTGCGTTATTGGAAGGCGTGTGTTGAAGCCTGTAGTACTTACAGACCCACCCAGTGCTGTGTGTTACTTTTTTTGGGGAATTTTTCCTTGATAAGAAAAGAAGGAAGCCTTGTTTTGGATATAAAAATTATTTTTACTGTACCAACACTCGGATATCTATCAGTAACGACAGCTCTTTAGTTTAACAGCCTCACTGTTACGACCTGGTAATTGTAAGAGATATTTATGTACTGCACCTACACCAGTAAATTTAGTGAAAGGAAAATTATGGTACCGACGCCATAAATGCCCGTGTTTCTGTCATTTTGGGCTGGTTAATTTTTGTTCAGTTTATTGGTGACATTAGTTGTAACCCTAATTTAGTTCATGTAATACGTTACTTAACGGGAAGATTGATCTAAATTATTTTGGCTTGGTTAAACGCCCCCCGCATTTGGTTATTTTACTTTGACTTAATTTAGCTTTTAGGAACATTACCTGTGAAACCTATACAACTGAAGCTAGGTCCGAGTAGAATCCGCGACACATCAGAGTGCGTGGGACGGGGCCTGACCTTGTAAGTGGATTTCCCATTGTTTTACGTGTAGATAATTGCGGACGATCAGTTCTTTCTCGTTGATCATTGCCTTCCGGGCATTTCGTACCGCAGGCAGTGACAGTGGCGCCCCAACCGACCTGTGTCCCGTGTATCTTCCGATTGACAACTTAAGCAGAAATCTGCTTCTTCGTATCCCCCCTTGCGTCCCCCCAGGATGGAACTGTTAACAGCAGTTTCTGTCGGTAGTTTCATTTCCTCCCTGCTCACCGCCATAACCTAGTTTGTGCTCATAGTTAACCCCGGTTCCGTTGGCTGAGAACGCTGTGCGGCCTCGTGCCAAATGGGACCTTAACAAGATCTGTTCTATTTTGATGTCGCTATGGCTTCCTTTTCTAAAATTGCAATTAAAGCTGGTTATAACTAATTAACAATGGTTAATTATTGTGTGCTGGATCGCATACCAAAGTTAAGAGAGTGAAGCCTCTTAAAGCAATTCTATCTCATAATATGTCACCTAATGCACAATTGTTAGACATTATGGCTATTAGCAGGTTGAAATGCAATTTTAAATAAAGGAACGTTTACTTCATATTAGTAGATCGAATCTATTAGCAAACCTACTGATCAGACTTTTAATTTAATTACCTGAAAGTGATTTCTAAAAAAATTTATTTCAAGAATGTGACAATTGAAACTGAAAATAATTGTAAATGCGTAGTAATTGTATTATGAGTTGCATATCGTACGGAATCACGTTAATGTTTATGTTTTATGTTAAACACTTTAAGCGGTATTAGAGTAAAATTGTTAATTATGAATTGACAAGAATATTTAGTTAACATTAAAGTGTGGTAATAAAGATACTGATTTAAAAACAACTCAAATAGAAGTAAAAATAAGATCTCCATATATATATATATACACACATACACACATTTTATTTTTTATTGCTCACTTTCAAATGTTTATCGAAATAAACTTAATGTAATTTATTAAATTAGGTACTTTAGGAGGTTCAGGGTTCAATAATAAAGGCTTCGTTTCACTGCAATTTCATTAAGCTTTTATAAAATATATCTGACAAATAGACAAATCTTCCGCCTGTCCAAACTTGTTGATTTGTCAAGACTTAGTAGCATTGTATATAAGTGTCGTTACTAACTTTTAATGGAAATACTTGTGAATTTTGCAGAAAATTTGGTTGTGTACTTTGTGTAATTTAGCTTCTGTTGACATAGTTGAGTTTCATCTCGTATTATTTAAACTAATAATTTCAAGTTACATCTGTAGTTCATGTTCACGAAATCATGCATTTTAATTAAGTAAATATTTTAGGTTCCCGAAGCAATGCTTTCTAAAATGCTCGCCTTAAATTCGTGGAAAACATTTTGAACACACTAATGAATGTCTGCAATTACCGTAAAGTTTAAGAATGCTTTTCTAGCAGTCGAGCGTGACGCATGTTTGTTTTTTATATTTAAATATGAAAGAGTATATCAGATGCTAATATGTCATTTTCCATAGACTAAGATATAAAAATTATATCTCACCTAAGCATATTAAATAAACTGTATGTCATTTTTATAGGGTCCAAGGGTTCAAACCGAAAAATGTGGCTTAGATTTCGGTAATAACTGGGAATGTATATATGGAGCTTCCCTATCGAATGACCTTACCATAAATTTACCTGAAGTTCAATCGGAAATGAGCCCGTTTTGCAGATGTGGATGCGTCGTACATCTTGGAGTTACTAAACCAAATCGTGTAATTGCCACATCATCGCAGAGTTGCCCAGGTAGAACATTTTGGCTGATAAAGGTCTGAACGATATGGTAATTTACAATACGTTTTTTATTAACAATAGCACATTTTTAGGCCGATGACGACTACGTAATTCAATTTAAAGTTGAACAGTTTAGACTTCCATGTGGCTCACAATGGTTAAAAGTACGTGATGGAAGTTCCTTGTCCGCTAATTTATTAGCGGATTTATCAGGCGAAGGAGACTCTGTCTCTTCCGTTGTTAATTCTACAGGACCTAATCTACTTCTAGATTTCTTTTCGAATGAACCTGCTAGTAATAGTCATACATGTGGTGGTGGATTTGTAGCAAAAGCTACACAAATTAGTAAGCACTGTATTTATAAAAATATTTATATAGTTCAGTATCCACAATCTCAATAGGTTCAACAAAAACAAATATAACAGGGATACCAATAGCCCAAGGAATTGGAATTATTCCAACAGCAGCTTTAAAATTGACAGCTGTCCATATTGTGGCTATATTTTTTTTAAGTAGCCTTTCCGTTGCCACGGCCTTACTAGGAGCTCAGTATCTATGTAGATATAGAAAATACCATATAGCACAAGCAGAAGATCAAGATTCTTTAGCTGACCCTACAGGTAAACACTATTTATAGAGTTACAAATAAAATGTCTCATAGCATATTTTTAGCATCAAATGGAAGTTTACGGTTAGGAACAAGAGCTTCATCAAGTACTACTTTATTGTCAGAAGTCATATCCCTCACTCGTTTGAGACCATATAAACCTCGCCACAAACATAATCGACTTAGAGATTCTATAGACTATGAACAAGAAAAAGAACGCGAAGTGACTCTTGCGTAAGTTTGTGACACAACCAATACATTCCAAATAAAATTGTTTGTTTTGCAAGTTCAAATGTCTATTTAGACGATATCTTTCTTCCAGCTAAATTGATAAAAATAAAATTCACAAATTGTGTCTTTTAAAAAATTTCAAACTTTCATCAGGCGAAACGTAACCTATACTCATATCTATTTATTATTAAAGACACAGTGCTCAACTTTTGATAAAGTAGCACAAAGCTAACAGCAATTGACGACACAAAAACATATTTTGTATTGTATTTGATAACTCCTAGGTTGGATGGTACAATACTTACATAAAAAGTTTTAAGTACCCAAACAGATCTCTCAAATTTGTACAAGAAACTGCGCCATAACTACCATTTTTAACGAAGCGAAGACATTTTCCAGTTAGAATTAAAAGAAAATGTTGAAAAGAGACTTAAGCCCTTGGAATAGTAGACATTAAATATTGGAATAAAAGCATTAACATATTGAGCAAAATCCTAAAACTAATTTAAAATTACGAGGCAGGTATTGCTTGATCTAAGCGCCCCTTAAATGAAAAAGTATCCAAAAATTAGTTAAACCTTAACCTACATAATTAATCACATTCCTTGTCCAAATATGCGTCTCGTGTTTTAACGCATCCCTTAAATCTATTTGGAAAGAAGGTTGGTTTATGCTTTTTACGCACTGCTTCACAACCAGTTTCAGTTTCTCAAGCGTATGTTAAAACAAATTGAAGCCAATATGACTAAATCAGAACTGAAGGTTAGGTGAGGGATACCGGATCATGTTGGTCTTCTAAGTGGACAAAAAATTTTCGTGGTATTTTCTTTCTAATGGCTTCCTTAAGCTACTCTAATACCAGTATGTGCTTCTGGCTAATTCTTGTGATTCTTGGATTAAAGAAATTCGAGAATAATGACGTTATAGCGATACTAGAACACAGTTTCTATAACTTTTTTAATTAAGTATGCATTTAAAACATTTTTGAATATGGCGATAATGTGTGACGCCATTTTTTCAATTGATTTTTCGTTTTTAATAAAGGGTAGATACGCATTTTTTACTTCCTGTTACGATATTGTCAAAAAAAGTATCCTCATTTTTCTAACGGGTTAAACATGTTTTAACTTGAGTTCTTTGATTAATTGATATACCTTAGAACATTTATATTCATGTATAAAGCTTTTCACGACATTATGTCCACATCCTAAAGCAATAACCATTTCTAGACATGCCGATAAATATCTTTACGAATCACTACATCGACGCGCAATTTGTGTCATCTGTTCCAATAGTGATGGGCTTCCTAAGCGTAGCTTACTAAAATATCGGTTTCGCCTACTTTACATTTCTTCACTCATTTTTGCACATTTCTGTGGATTTATTATGCACTTTCCATGCCTTCCAAAAATATTTTCTTTTTCAAATACTTTGTCACCATGCTTTGTTTTAATTTTTGCTATCCACATTAAAATATCTGACAACAACGGAAAACTCGACGTTTAAGAAGAACTTCATTTGAATAATTTCACTGCCTTGGCTTTTCAACTAAGTTTTGTATTATAATAATTGTTAAATGTTACTAAAATCTTGGCACAAAACATCCTTATTCATAAAAATATCAAAATGAAGTGTAAATATTTAAAATCAAAGTAAATTTGATTATTTTGTAATATCTTGCCTATTTTATAATCATTTAATTACTGAAGAAAACTTATTTTACTAAAAATGAGATCTAAATGCTAAATTTAATGATATATGTAGGGCGGTATGGTTAATACTATTTAATTGGATGAGGGGAGTATAAATTTGGCGTGGATTTTTTATTTTTCCATTCTTATAGCAATTGTCAGCCAATTTGTTTTGTGATTATAAAGCTACTTGTAGGTAATGCATAACCAGAATTCTCAATTCTTTCAATAAGTAATGACAATTGTGTTTCGGGTGATGAATCACCATCTCTTACACACGTATTATTATTGAATTTTTACGTACGCTAAATGAAGAGGTTTCGTGAACTTCAAACACAATTGGAAAAGAACGTCTTTACCATGGTGCAACCTTTGAGCGGTGAAAATTATTTAACAGTGTCTGTGGACGTGTATTTTATACTCCAATTGTAACAACAAAAATAAGTGATCGTTTCTTAAGCATTTCTTCAACGTTTCCAAACCGAAGGAAATATTTTTTGGCACGTATAATAACGGAAAATGCATCCCGAATAAACTATTGTATACCAGAAATTAAGCAATCTAGCATGTAATGGCGTTAACTTCTGACCACACTGTCCAGTAAAGGTGTTATTACCTTGCAGGATAGTTCCTGGTAGCTAATTTTATGAAGAAAATCTTAGCACAAACGCCTTATAGTTCATCCAAACTTATCTCTCTACGATTTTCATTCTATGGAAATTCCAGAGTAGATATTGTTTGTTTTTGTGACCGGGGGTTCGAGATGCGTAATTTCCCTTGGCACTCTTGGACTATAACTGTTATATAGTCATTTTGCTATTCCTACTAGAATTTTGCCGAATCTGGAGGAGTTCTACCATCAATAGGGATTTTTAACGTGCCAAACATCACATTGACCTACGATTTTACCTTATCCGAGAAGAAAGTATGTTTTTCAAATTTTTCTCCGCTGAAAAATGTACCTATCTCAATCGGGTTTGAACCCGCGTCCCTTGGGTGTAGAGGTAAATATGCTAACCACTACACCAGTCAGGTCAGGCGGGAATAGATATTACAGTAATATCTATTCCCGCCTCACTTTCATTCTAATTAGAATTTAGATTTCTTCTGCCAATAAATATAATAATTATGCCATTTCAACAACAGTCGATCACAAATGTTTGGAAAACTTTTAAATCGGTTTTAAAGATGAACCGCGATTCTTGCACCATATCATGCTCAGTTTTAACGTTTAATTTTAAAATTGGAATCAAAATTTATTACTCAAAAACCATAGTTATTGATTGAATGTATTCCATATTAAATTCATTTTTTCGTTTCTACGATTTGTAATTCAATAGAAGGAAGACAACTAAAATGACGTATACTCTACTTGTATTAGATAATTAAAATAATTTAAAGGATATTTGGAAGATTATTATCCTTTACAGCAAACTTAAAAATGTCCTTCGTTCTCTATAAGTTACATCTAAACATATCATTTCATATTACTTGCAGTTTTTTGCAAGGCACTATTGCTAATATCGTTGATTTTGTGTGTAATGTTGTGTTTTCCAAATCGTCCACTGCTTAAGGGCGTTTGGTATAAACTCTCTCTTTCAGGTAACCCTATAAGAAGAGGTCCGTTTGTTCTAAATCTTAAGATCTTAGTGTCCAAAAGTTCCTTGAAATTGCTTGGTTCTCAAAGAAGCTAGCATTTATCGGCAGAGTCGTATGATGTATGGCAAGTGGCGATGTCTTGTTGGTAATATCCTTGACCTAGCTCGACACTGTTTATGCATGGAAATCCACTACACACTGCAGTATCTATAATTTGGCCGAAAAAAATGGGCTCCACTATTTTCTGATTGGAGATTGCGCACCAAACCATGATTCTATTTGAGTGCAGAGACTCTTTATGAATAACATGTGGATTTACGGTGTCCCATTATTGCGAGTTCACACAACCACTCAAATGAAACAATACTTCATCCGTGAACCACGTGGTGGGCAATATGTTTGGAATTTGGGCAATGAGCTCCTGAAATCAACGGAAATGGTTTTCTTGTTTATCCGTATTTTCTTCCTTGAGCAAGCGTAACTTTATATGGCGTTAGATGAGTACTTTTGCAGCTATGTGATAGACGGAGTAGGAATACTCAGCGCTCTGTGACAAACGCCTTAATGCTATACGAGATGAACGTTTTAGTCGTACCAGGACGCTCACAAAAACCGTAGGCAGACGAGATGAATAATGTATGCATTCTTTCACTCACCAGAGATCTAGTTCTTTCCAAATTGCGTATCAATGCCAGAATTGTGTTTTTTTCGGTGGTATACAAAACTGCCATTGGTTTGCTTTTCAATATATCTTTAAATATACAACTTGTAGAAAATTATTATAAGATGCGAGGATGAGGTATAACGACTTAGTAAGTCATAAGTGTGATGAAAATTTGCAAATAAATGTTAGTGAATACGCTACATTTAAGTAATACCCTATCTCCTTAACTCTTTTAACTATACCAAATGTTGACTGCAACTTTGTTATTTTCAACTGATCCATATATTTATTATTTAGTTATTAGATTATGTACCTAATTTATCTAGGTTTCGTGGTTTTTGAGAAAAACTAATATTCAACCTTGCTTTATTATTTACAGGAGTTCTATTACTTGTTGTTTTCTGCGTTATAACTAGTCATGTTAAAGCGTCGTTTTAGGTTTCTTTCACATATTGGGTGTATGTTTAAAATATTTCATATATAGTTACCAAATAATATACAGTGTTAAAGCTTTGTTAGAATTATGATTTCAAGGTTTTAAAACTTTTTTATTTCAAATAAAATGTATTGCATTTTATTAAATATTTCTAAACAACAAATAAATCTTTATCGATTGGATTGGAGTAGGATTTACTATATCTATCTCTATCGGTTTTTGAGTTATTTGTGTATTTAGGCTGCAAAGCTGAAACTGTTATGTTTTCATGCAATAGGTTTGTCACACTTTGTTACAAGGAAAACAAGTTAATTACAAATAATATCTAGCGTAAGAAAACTTAAGCAATCTAAATTGATAAGGAAAACGTAGACTCAAAACAAAATAGCTTCTTGTTAAAGATAAGTACAGCGAATAGTTATTTAACTGATGAGGATTTCTTTATTGCTCTGGAGTATTGAATTAAATGCATATTATATTTAAGACCTTGATGTTCAAACACTATGGCTTGAACTATTTAACAGTTTGCATATCACTTGGTAACTATTTTTAGAAAATTTGAAAGGTTCTTCCCATTTTTTGAAATATTTCGAACGATGTTCAACGTATTGAAAAATAACGTAGAAAATAAAATGTAATGGACTTCCGCAAATAAAACTGAGATTGAAAATCGATTTTTCTTAAAAATTCAAAGTATTACATCATATGAATACGGCATTATTTTGTTTTCATAGGCGTATCAAATAGCCCAAATATGCAAATTTTTAAACTAAATCTCTTTCACATGGTAAACAAAACTGCATATCTATTGTTAGAGGACTGTACTTCCCATAGGGAAAAGATGTAATGCTACTATGTATATGTAACAAAATTTAGGGGTAAAATAAACATGAACTAAAAGGGAACATAAAATATTTTATAACTCACTTATTATAAAGGGTAAGAAAAGAAAGATATCGTCTAAATGGAACATACATATAAAATCAGAGATGCTACTATAAAGTTCAGCTTAATATTGTCATTCCGCTATGAAATACTTAAGTGTACTCACATTATAAGCTGATTGCTGACTCTCTTGACAAAAATTGTATCCATAGAATTTGCCATTGCAATTTAAGCCAAAGTAATAACCAAATAATCTAGTATAAGTTTATTAATAACACAACTAACGTTTATAGCTAAAAAACTTACTTTAACGAAATGACCTGTATTTTAAAAAACTAAATAAATATATTTACACAATTTGACGGCTTTGTTTACTCATCATTTACTTTTTAAATGCTAAACGGCTGTTTCTTAAAAAATTCATTACACTTTTGTTGAATTTGTGCAATTCATTTTGTGGTTTTGTGTACACTCAGGAATTATAAGTGCAATGCCACTTTCAAATTTCAATTGCTTGGAACGACTGTTTCTTTGAACGTGATGCATAAAAATTGATTTAGCCTGCTTACCCATAAAGTAGTTTGAAAAATTTAATTGTATTTTCAGAAATCTTACCAAATCATCTCCGCATATAATCAATTAATGAGATTTTATACACGTATCATAAAATTATGGTAATCATAATTTCCATTTTAATTATAGTTTTGTTAATCACTTTCGAGAGAAAAATATTTGCATTCAAATAGAAATTCCAATAATTTTGAGGAATCTTTACTCAACGTTTTCATACAGATACTACTTTCACGTTAAACATTTAATCTGAGATATTAATTACCTATTCAAATATACTGACCTTTATAAATGTTACTAAAACATTTATGTTCTAAAATCGCCCTACCGTTCGTTTGATTTTGAAGCCGAAATGACTTCTATATCTTCGATCATTCAGTATATAAATTATTTGACTAAACTCTTAAGAGCAAACTTTTTTCAAACCATATTGAAAAGTTTTCCCTTATACATTTTTGTGAAAGAGTTTATACATGATTTCTTAAAAGTGTGAGGTAAATCAAATTAACTTAAAATATTGCGTAAAGCCTTAAACGTTTAATGCGAAACGGTTCATCGAACTTTGAGCAACAGTTTAGGATTCTGCATTTCACTTTTCTTTATATGTTTCAGTTATTTTATGGTTTGTAACATTCTCTCTTCAAGAATAATTTCACCAACTTTGGAATATTTATCACGTTCACAATTTTGAATATCTTCTGTTCATATTTAAATCGACAATCTCATATTACTTGTTATGTTATAGTAGATTACCTAATAATTTGCTCTCATATTAAAATAAAAGTAGTTAAATATAAAACCAAAATTAACCCAATATTACAAAATATTTCTTCAATATATACAGGGTTATTGTGCAGTTTATAAAAAATGATTTATACAAACGATGCTGAGTGTACTATTTGCCATTACATGGTGGTATGATTTCGTTTCAAAATCGTGGAAGTGCTGTGATAATTTTTTCAATTGCAATATTCTAATTTTGTTTTTTCATTTGATACGCAATTTATTCCTCTGTCTATTCATGTAAACACTGTGTACTAATGAAGATAAAATTTGTGGGAAAAATACCAAAAACTGGTAAAGTTTTGTTTATTAAAGGACAAATAAGTTTTCCATAACAATGCGGTTAAACTCTAACCGTTTCATTAATTTACCACACGTTAAAAAAAATGGGCTAAAAATAAGTAACGGAAAAGCTACGCTTGCAAATTTAGTAGCAACCTTGCATCATTCACCAACCTCGGAGTAAGTATTCAAACTGCTCACTATTTACAACCTAACAGTGACTTTATGTCTCTCTAACACTTCATATTATGAGGCATACCTGGTTTTATCTGACTCATCTCTTCAGTAATGCGGTTTTTAAGTTCTTCAATAGTATTAGATGGTTACTGGAAAACTCAGTATTTTAAACTTCCCTTTCGAAAATAATTTAGTAGACTGAAATTGGGTGACCTAGGAGGCAATTCGATATTCCCTACTAGCCCAATCCATCAATAAGTTAAGATCATATCCAGATACTGTCATATATATGGTACCGCGGTGCGCCATCTTGCTGAAACCATATTGTTTCAGCCGGTATGTGACGATCATGTGGACTTGAAAGTTATGCAGCGACGGCTGGCACAATTTCATTTTGTAGTAATTCGAAATATCGTGCACAATTTAAATTGTCATTAATAAAAAACGACCCAATTATGTGGTCACCAACTGTACCGTCCGAAACGTTAACCTTTTGCGGGTATTGAGTGAGGACTACGTTCATCCAATGCGGGTGATTTCATGACCACATACGAGAATTTTGTTTAATTAATGTCTCATTGAGACAAAACGCAGCTTCATCTGAATATACTATATTTCCTATGAGATCAGGGATTTTCATTGCACATATTTTGAAATTCCACAAAATTATAGCCTTTTTGTTAGTGTCGTCCTCCAGTAGTTCTTTGGCGACTGAACTTATGAACTTATGTAATTTTAAAATATTCACCACCAATTTTTGGCTCATCTCATTGTGCAGGGAAAAATCAGTAATAGAAGAAAGAGGGTGTTTTTCAATACAGCGTAACACAAAGCATCACCACCTGAGACCAGACAAAGTAATGGAGTACAGAAAAGAAGCGGTTTGTGTTTCTAAATTACTTTCCTTCGACAAAGCGAAAGGGTAAAGTTATTTTACGAAAGATTAAGATGAATGTACAATGAGTAGTTCGTTAAATAAAATAATAAAAAATGATATAAAGGCGAATCTTGGTTTATTGTGTGAATATCTAGGATATACTTTAGCTAAACAGGGCGTCCGCGATATAAAACACACTAATTTAACAGCAGACCCATTAATATGCACGACAAAAAGCACTTATAAACGATGAGGCTAAATTGCATAGTTTCAGAAATATTTGCAATTACAGCTTTCAGCCCGCCCCTTTTTTAATTTCATCTACTGTATTGAACAAAAAATGGTTGGTCAACTATACACCTTTAACCAATGCAGAAGCCGCACGAACGCCTTCGGTATGACAAATACGATTTCATTAATGAATGCTCCCAGATGCTATTAAGAATACCCATTAATTACCGTTTAAAATAAAAAGCTTTATAATATAATGAGAAATTGGGCGTATTCATATCGAATCAAATAAATTAAGAGTTCTTCACCCAAATGTATATTTTATTTTAATAAATTAATAATTGTTTCGGTAGTTTAACATATAAAAGTAACACCATCATCAAAATTAACTAGAATAATATAAAAACAATATGAAGAAGTATCAATATTATTAAAAAATTGAACTTACCAAAAAATTTAAATTATTTCATGTTATAAATATAATACTATAATAAAATATAAAATGAGCAATAACCATGTAAAAATTAATATGAAACTTTTGAAATTAAAATAATAAGTTTTGGTTTTTTGAACAAAAAATAAAATAAACTACTAGAAAATAAATGAAAGAAGTAAACATATAATTGTAACATGAATTAATAAAATTAGTTCGTTTAATAATATTAATTAACGTGAAATAAGAAATCACAATTACAAACAATTTTTAAAAGAGAGCTGATTCAGGAATTTGTTCATTAATCATTTCAATGTTATTATATAATAAAAATATATTAATGTAATAGTTTTCAGCCACTAAAATTTTTGCAAAATTATTAGAAATAAAGACTAAAGACTGTTTTATTATATTTAACTCTTTACGAAAATTTAATTTATTCGTAGAAATATTTAACAACCTATGAAATAAAGAATTAAATGAAGCTAATTTATGATTAAATTGATGATTTGAATTATAATTAAATCAAGTTATCGGTAACTGTAGGTTTTCTATAAATTTGGCAATCAAATTTTATTAATTCATGTTACAATTATATATTTACTTCTTTCATTTATTTTCTGGTAGTTTATATTATTTTTTTTTCGAGAAACAAAATTTATTATTTTAATTTCAAAAGTTTTATATAAATTTTTACATCGTTATTGTTCATTTTATATTTTATTATAGTATTATATTTGTAACATGAAATAATTTAAATTTTTTGGTAAGTTCAATTTTTTAATAATTTTAATACTTCTTCATATTGTTCTTATATTATTCTAGTTAATTCTGATGATGATATTACCGAAACAATTGTTACTAAAATAAAATATACATTTGGGTGAAGACCTTTTAATTTATTTGATTCAAAAGGTTCAATTGTTTTCCTTAAAAGTTCTAGTGTGTGTTAATTGTGCAAGTTTATAAAATCTTTAAGATAAAAACGAGGTTTTTTACTTAAAAGATATCATTTTTAATATGTATACAATTTTATCATTGAATACGGACACAATTTTTTAAATAACTTTCACTTTTACAAAGTCGCTTTAACACAACGTTAAATACTTGGGTAAATATCCTCATATTATTAATATTTTCACTCACTTGTCTTATGTATAATTGAAATTTTGTGAAAATAGTTAAAAATCTAAGCAATAAATGAACTTTTGCGTAGTTTTATACAGTAAAAACTAAAAGTTCATACAAATTAATGCAAATAAAACTTATGCCAATTTAAGATATTTAACAAATAATAGTTAATGTGTAAACAACTATAATTAATAAGCAATAGTGTTTTATCACATACAAACAAACTTAAATGAATTAAAGAAATACTTTTTATTAAAACAGCTGGCGATCTTGACTCGAAATAGTGCTCTAATAGTAAAAACAACATGATATTTTGTCAACAAAAACAGTTATCTTCATGTTTTTAAGTATGTTTCATAGTAAAGGATATTACAGTTTTTTACGTAAAAATTTTGATAACTTTTTTACGTTAGATTAAAAATTCCTATAGATTTATGTTCACAAAGGACTTGGGTACACGTGTGTTAAATAATGCTTCTTATATTACGGACACCCTGTATACTGAATTTTAAACTGAGGAGAATATTAAAGTTTAAAATTACAAAACAAGTTCTATACAATAATTGACGTACAGAATAACAACTTCGCACAGTTTTACTTTATTATCATTATTCGGTCATATAAAATAGTATTCATAAAAAATAATAATGGCCATCCCATGCAAAGGATTTATTCATTATTATATTGCCATTTAACCTTGCTCAAAATATGATTTCGTTGCACATATTCGTAATGTAACAAAGTATGCAACCTGTGTATTTAATTAGATTCGTTAATTTATTTACAATTTGTAGTTAATTATAATTCTACACGTTTATATTTATATCAACAAAATTATATAATTCTTAAATATAAAATGATTTAAAATTTCCTCTGGCCTATATATTATCAAAACTAACTAGCAAAGTTGTTTTTGCGGGTATTGAACCATATTGTTATGCAGGGCTGTTAAACAAAATGATTAAACCATATTCACTCTTTTATTTCAGTTCTTAGTTACCATTATTTTTCACAGTTTCGATTGTTTTGTAAACCATTTTCAAAGCATTAGTAGGAATGAATATTGAAAAAGTATGAATTATCACTCATTTATATAAATATCAAAAGAAAACTCTTTAGAAATTTGTTGTTAAATAAAGTTAAATACGATTTTATAATTAATCGTATTCAAAATGTTAATCTCAATAAAGACAATTTAACATGCAACATACCAGCTATAAAATGTGTCGTAACAGTTACAAAATTAAACGAGTCAAAATAAAGAAAGATATACTTTTTTGAACATTATTAATTATAGAAACGTTTTTAAATTTAGTTGTTAACAAATATTCAATCAGTTTTCTTTTGAAGTTTATTGACTGTATAGGCAATCCTTCCTAAGCGATGCGCCACCTATCCATGGATGTCGTACTTGCGAGATAGACATAGTAATAGGGATAACTTTGTTTGTTATTCTATAACTACGTATATTTTTAAATTAATTTAT
>JAHWXV010021745.1:0-11207 GCA_024586415.1 Phrixothrix hirtus
GACCGACATCTCGAGAGATGTCATTTTTAAGAACCCCATGTCTCTGAACAAAATCTCAGGATGTGAAGAGTTACTATAATTGAGAAGTATTCATGTTCCGGAGCACCGTTGTCGTTGTGCTGTGATGGAAAATTCTCCTGCAGCTTCTAGCTGCAATTTATTTGACCCTGGAACCTAAGACAAAACTCCGCGCTTTACACTTAATTTTTCATTCCTCTTTAGCCTATTTCTTTGTTGTCCTTCATATAATGTATTTATCTTTATGGTTTTTCTTTGCTTTTGACCTGTTTTTATTTGCAAATAATTCGTTATTTCTTTAGTTTAAATCGCAACCCTCGAATCTGCCTGTCTAGGCCTTCGTTTAGTTGAATCATTGCCGGTTCATTTTTTTTTAAATTGACCATGTTTATGTCGTTTAAATCTGTTACCCTTTTATTTAGCATTTTTGCTATTTTTCTCCCATTTTTTATTATGCTCAGAAGTTATATCATTTAACACAAATACAATTTTTGTGTTGCCAGTTGTAGTGACCGGGAATGTTATTTATTTTACTAAAATTTTGATAGAGTTTTTTTTCTTAAACCGAATCGTTTATAATTTAAAAATTTACAAGGAAAAGCATCTTACAATTAGAATTGCTCTATAAAATGACTTGTTTTGAAATATTCATGAACGACGAAATGGGAACTGCAGTTAAGTATTTCCGTTATGAAACCAATAAAAACATGATATTTAGAACGGATACCGCTTGTGACGCAATTAAAAGCCACGCTTTCAGAAGAACTCTATAAAAATAATTTATAACTTTCTACAACTTTTAAAGTAGGGCAAATTGAAAACTACTCGTATTACAGGAGTATTTACATAATTGATGTTTTATTTTTGTATTTAGTTGAAACATTGCCATTGACTAAATAGTTTGTCAGCCTCTCAGCACGTTTATTTAACTTTTAACGATCCTACATTTCTTGGCAAAACTCTTTTTCGAAGAGACACTTCCGCCCTTCTTTTTTAAGTCGCTTTTAAGGAAGTTCGTTTTAAAAGTTTGAATCATTTTAACAACTTGGGTATCTGCTATAATAATTTAATGTTTAGTTTAATGACTTGTTGCATTAAGCAGAAGATAGAAGTTATTAAACTACTTTCAAGTAGGTGTTTAGAAATATGATTTCTTGTAAGTTATTTGAAGTAAAGTTCTTGTAATAAGAACAGTACATCGGAGTAATTTATGAAGGAAGCAGATGCGAAGATAATGAAAAAGGTTGTTAAGAACAAAAAGTAAAAAGTTAGATGAAATAGAAGTTAGATGAAGCAGGATTCCGGAGACAAAGGACCACGAATTTATGATGTACGTAGCCTACCATAAAAACTGACAAGAAACTTTACGATTTGTTTTGCGGTGTTCTTAAATTTATTTGAGAAAGTTGAGGATGAAATATGCGCATAGAAAACTTGTATAACTCGAACAAAATTTTGTTTGTACTTCGTCCTACAGTAATTGGTGGTTGACCACTTGAGTTATTTTATAAGATAAACTAAGAACTTCTTCAAGTCAACCATTTGTATGTAAAATGTTTCTATTTATTTAATATCTGACTAACTAATTGCCTATTGTGCTTTTAAAATTAAAAACTCAAAGAAATCTATAAAATGCAACTGATTTTGGATCAGCATGTCCAACAGAATTTCAAATTTTGTAGCTTAAAGCCCCTTAACATGGTGTCTAGTCTATCTCAACGACTGCAAAATATCGTAGTCCACAAGATAAATGCATTTATTGAAACTTATGTGACAGTTTTCATTTAATTTGTATGTAAGGATTCGTTGCAGTCGATCGGATTAGTTATCTGCAGCGGACGATGGACGTTGGACGATGTGTGGCGACAATTATAAATAGAAATGTATTTCATGCAGTACTTCATTATTCTTCTGTTACAAGTTATAATGTACGAGGGCGGTTTTTTCAACTTACGATCGTGCAGGTAAGCAGTCAATCGAGTGGCAGGAGGTGAGTATACGCGAAGGGTAACTGCGTATGTCCTCCACTCCAGCCACTGCCACTTCCAACGTCATTACGCCATTGTAAGCTGGGTTGCAGGCTGCTGTGGCTGACTCTCCCGTTAGTTGCGTAGTGTAATTCGATTTCTTCAAGCAAAAGGGAATAGCGCAGCTGCAATTCATAGAAGAATGAGCCGAGTATACGGTGAAAACTTTATAAATGATGGTGTAAGAAATTTGAAAAAGGTCGTACCGATCTTCAAGATAAAGGGAGACAAGGACGCAATTCTGTCCCAACAGAAAACATTGTTCAACGAATTGACCAAGTGGTTCGAAAACAACGGAGGTTTACCATATGTGAGTTACGTGTGGAATTTTCTAGACTAATGACGATTTTCAAAACAACGTTAAAGCCCACGTCAACTCATTTGTGGCAAAATTCTATGAAGATAGAATTGCAAAGCTTATTCTCTGATAAGACAAATCCTTCAATTTTCAAGGTGATTATGTGGACCAGTAACCATGTTTGTACCTAACTTATGGTAATAAATTATTTACACTTGTCTTTGTTTTATAGATCATCGGAGGTGGAAAAAGAACGGCTTCGTAAATAGAAAAGCCAATTACTGCCATGTTCGCACATTTTGAAACACTTTGTACATATTTTGGTAAAACATAGTTTTATAGCTGGAAAATGTTTTAGGTAAACGTTGGAATCGCCAGGAAGATTTCAATAATTTCTCATAATTCTATTTTAATTCATTTTAATCTTATAAAGTATGTGTATATTTTAATTCAACAAACAAATTCATTTTTTATTAAAAAGGGTGACCTTATCTGTTTGTTACTCAAGCATTGGTTACTAGAAATCACATGTAATCAACTTATTCCTCAATTTAGTGCTAGTAAAGTGCGCAGCTTGCATTTGTATTAAATAACTAAAACAGCAAGATAAATTGCACCTAGTTATTTTAAACCAAAACTTGATTCATCTGACAAGTCTTCGCTATACGGTTTATCGGACAAGAGGCATCAATAAACCGCGTTTTATTAATCACTTGAGGTTAAGCTTTAATACCATCTATAGGTCGCGTAAAGCGCTGCGTTTTTTCTTATAACCCGTAAATAAATTTTATGCAGTTTATTTACTTAATTGTGCTGTTGATAAATGAAGAATAATTATTGCAAAGGTATAAGCATTGTATTTTGCAAGAAGTGCCGAAAAGTAGCGTTAAAAGTATACTTTTTTGGCTATTGGAATATCGAAGACGATATTTACGTGTTCGAGCCTCTTCTCTAATTAACTATTTTTATAAGCCGTAGTTTCATCAAATTTTGGTTATTAGTGCATGGAACCTTAAACTCTCAAATCCAAATTGAAGTAGGTTCAATACTGTGAGTTGCATAGAGATTCTTACAGTACCAATTCAATTCTCCGCGTTACTAACTTCAGACTACATTTGTTTCTATTTCTACACGAAGGGTTAAAAATTATCTAATTTAAGTTCAAGTATCTGCGGCCTGTTGGGCACTAAACCAAATTTAAGTGTCATTTTACAATCATATAAATATTAGCCCACCATCTCTGCTTTTTTAGAGTAATTTTAAATACGAAATTGGTTAATTTTATTTACAATTTTAGTGCTACTACTACCACTACTACTACCAATCATGCCATTCCCTTAGCGGGGTAGGCAAAACCCAATACCGAGTTTCCACCTTCTCAATTACTGCATGTACCCATACACCAACCTCCTCTAACCTATATCGCTACCGCCGCCCTTCGCCACAACTCCCAGCAGTACAAAGTATCCACACCATCCCACTATTTACAATTTTGAATGTTTGTTTATAATTTTGGCCTCAATATGTTCATATAAGTTATTTAAGTATTAATTATTTCAAGTGAAGTACGCTTATTTATTAAGATTCAGTCCTTATAGAGTGTTTTAAATAATTATTGTTATGTTAGGTAATTTAACTGTTTAGGGTTTGCATTCTTTGCAGTACATATAAATTTTCTTTTTATAATCAAAGTGTGGACGAAGATATCTCGGCTATCGTAAAATACGTGAGCAATTTACGCGTAAATGCACCTAAGCAAGGCGTGCCCTTCCATTATATTTCTTATCTTCACAACTTACTTAATCCTTTATGTCCTGGTTCGTAAGTAATTTTCGTCCTATTATTGGTTTTTATTCTATAGGATACAAAGTATGAATTAAGAAATAGGTATATTTAGTATCCTATAACGGAACAAAGACGTTTTGCGAGCCTAAAGGGTGCAGGTGGTGATCTGGAACTTGCGATGTTGTATCGGCAAGCACACAGTGGAGAAGGGAGTTTCAACGTTGGCTATTAGGATAGCTGGACTAAGTTCAAGAACGTCGTTGTAGTAATTGAAGGAAAAGTCGTAATTAGCGGGCGCCACTTTGTTAAGGTCGTTATGCTTACCAGTGGGAAATAGGATGACGAAGACTTTGATTTCCTATAACTGTATTGCGAGAAAACTGTGGTGTACTTACTAGATGGATAATGACTCGTACGCCACTGAGTGCACCCTTCGATCAGGTCAATCGTAGATTCACAATTTGTATATACTTACTTAAACTTATTTCTCAAGATTATCTGGAAGAAAAGATTGGTTACTTATAATTAGGAAATAACAAAATCTAAATTCAATCAATCAATAAATCGCTATAATGAATAATTAGTAGCATAAAAAAATACAATTTACTACAAAGAAATTAATTCAGTTAAAAGAACATAAATATAACAGTAATTCAAACATTCTTTGCTTAACAACTAACCCCTGGGTTATATTTTGTACTTAATCTAAACTGAACATTAAGCTGAGCCTAAAAACTGTAATTGTTACTAAGAACTAAAATGATTAAAGTTTAGAAACAATATTTACATAAATATTTCCAGATCTATTCTTAACTTGACCGATATGCCACTCATGCAGAGTGTTTAAGTAAATAAAACTTTGCGTATTTCTTGGTGGTGAATTTATAGGAAATACTTGAAATTCTCAGACAGAAGTCTCCAAATGAGAGGGAGACAGAGGTGCCAACGTTTCTGGTTCTAGATGTTTTGCTACTTTACTTGTACGCCACAATTTGTCCTTAAGCATTTACTAGAGCACGAACGTGATAAGACGATAAGGTGTTAAATGTTGAATTTCCACAAATTTATTCACTTAAAAAAACTTAAAGTTGGGTGACTTCTTTGTCTTATAAAGTTTCTACTTTTAACCGGAGAGCGGCCCCTTTTTTAGGTACGCGTGCACTTACTTACACCAGAAACCAGAAGCGCATTACTCTTACAGTGTCTAGCTTCCATTGACTTCAGAAACATTTCCTTTCGGAAGGGTAGAGAAGTAAAGCGGGAATTTTTGATAGCTATTTTTAAAAGGTTATGCATGTATTCAGACTTGCTGACGTGATAATTTTTACAGCAGCATTGTTACTTTGTATTCTATGTGAGTTGTCACTAATTTTGATTTTAAACAAGAAAGAAATTAAATCGTTATTTTAAATTAATCATAGTTTGGGATATTTAATTCTATGTTATTATTCTTACAATGTCGCCGAAATATTTCCAAATATGCTCACAATTCTAAGAATGCATACTGATATAAAGGGTGTCTCTAAATAATTTATTCGCATGCTTGTCCAAAATTTTAAGACGCGCTTACAATCCTTGACTCCATTGAGTCCGCTGTGCATCTGCATTTCTGCTTCTTCTCGCGATTTTGTTCTGGCCTATTATATAGGGTTCATAATGTATAAGGTATTTGGAGATATTTTGATTTATCGTAAAAATTATATGAGAGGTCACATGTAAAATGATATAGGTTCCGAAATGGATTGTCAGAAATTGAGTCTTAAAATTTGCTAGATATCTTTAGCATATTTTTATTCATACGTTTCAGTCATTATTAAACACCACTTTAAGTGCAAGAAGACACGTAACTTTTGCTATGAAGAATGTTATGCATACAGAACTATATTATTATTTCACTTTTCGCAAAATTAAGGCAAAATCCGTTAATTTCTAACCCCTTCGTATATTCTTATATAGAGGCCCGCAAGATTGCAAGTTTTATTCTAAGATAACAACTCACAAGTGCTGAGATTTTTTTGCTAATCTGATTTCAAACAAATTTTAAGATTTATACATAACGCATGTGTGAATTTCTATCTAGACTGGTCGATCTTGAATTTATGACTAAGCTGTTTCGTGAAAGTATCACATTTGTATTTACTGAAATACGAAGCGTATTTGGAAAATCAAAGATACACCGCATATAGACAGATAAATAATTGAACTCTTAATTCTATTGTAAAATTTTCGCTTTCTACTCGCTTTTGTTCTATAGTGCAACGCTGAGTAGTGTAGCTGCGTCAATTTTGAATACCGCCAAATATGAGGTGTATTTCATCATACACTTTTTCAACGCGTTCAGCGAACATTGACAAACAATTTGTCACTGTGTATAGGGACATTATGAATCGCAAAATTTGATGAAGTGACGCTATGAATTTTTGGTAGGCAAGATTGAAGTTTACAATGAACACAAGAGCAGTACTCACCGGAGAATTGCTGACAAAATGTCCAAGACGACAATTTATGTGGCAGTAACTTTAAGGTACAGAAAATGCTGTGCCTGCTGGATGCCTAAATTGTTAACAGAGGAGTATAAAATTTAACGGATGAGTGCTATACTTACATTTCTCAATCGCTACCATGAATACGTAAATGAGATTCTAGACTTTATTCTGATTGGGAATGAAACGTGAACATTTAAGTACACATATGTGACCAAACAACAGTCACTTGCCAAAAAATTCAAAAAGTCAATTTCAATTAAGGAAATCGTCTCTTCAGCGTTTTGGGATCGAGGAGGCATTTTTCTGTTGCCTTTATACGGCTATGTATTGCCAGATCTTGTAACGGCTTCTATAGCTAATTCGAAGTCAAAGAAGAGAAATTGACATTTGACTATTTTGTGACCACGTTCGAACCCACAGCGTTTCTGAACTCCATCGTATAATGGGGGTCTGTTTCTAGAAGTTATTCGATTACAATGGCACTGTTAAAGTTCAACAGGCGGTAAACTTCTATGATTCTGGGATATAGAAGCTCGTTCCCTGGCTGGTAAGTGTTTCGGTCATTGCGTTGGCTATATCTAAATGTAAGGTAAGTACTAAAGCTTCATTTTAGAAGTCTTTGTATCATTCGTTTCTAGATATGCTTCGTACTTGAACCGAAATAGTCTAAAACATAAATTGATATATTTTATCAGTTATTAAATGATTAGCATGAGTAAAACTACATTTTTTTATCAATTGAAGCAATCAACAATCAACACTTTCCGCAACCTTTCAAAAGAAAAAACTTTTCGTGACTGCTATTTATTCATGACGAACTTCACAAACGATAAATATCGGACGATAACTGCAAAATAAACAAAACAATGGAATGTCATTCTAGGATTCCATTAAATTAAAGGTAGTTTCATTGCATGTAGCCAAGTATATTTAGGGTCGTGTTTAGTGCATTTTTTCTGTGTCCAAATATCCAATGAACTAAATGTACCTGTTTTGTATGAATGTAAATTGTTAGGTTCAACCGCCAAGTAAAATACAACACCAAGTCATTATTAGAATTTGACTGCTAAGGACCACGATTCACAAGTAGTATTCTTAGCCCAGGCGCGCATTGAGATACATACGACGTACCTCAGTGCAAGGAAGTATGTAGAGATTTGGTATGGCACAGAATATTAATCGCTAAATGGTTTAGTTGCTGATTCTGTGTGAAACATGAAATAAAATTTCCTTTTAACAAAATTTTGTTTACAATAAAAGGCAGTGCATTGTGTAAATCGGCATTAGAACAAGTCAAGCGCATCTTAATGCGTACCTTACCTTAGACTTATCTATATTAACAAAAGCGATTTATGCAAAAGACGTGACTTAAAGTGCATGAGAAATGCAATAAGGTACTTGAATATCAGTTTAACATTTCTGAACTTATTTTATGCTGACGAATTAGATTTTAGAGGAAGCTGTCTAAATAAGAAGTTGGATTGTATTTGTACGTGTTGCTAGACTATAGACATATCCAACCACAAGAAGACAGCACTTTAATCACGGCGTTATAGATGATGGTCTATCATTTGTTGTGTCACAATATGCATGAACTTAAATGCAATAGGACGTTTTTGGGAAAAAAACTAACTGCATGGGCTATGATTAAAGAAGATACCGACAGAGATCAAGATTTTGTAAATCATACCTTTGCTGATATTAACATGAGATCTATCTATAAAGTTTTCGTTACACAGTCCGCAATATATCACTGCAAGTATATGCCATTCGGGTAGTGAAACGTAAATGCAATATTTCAATGGTTAATGGAGAAGTGTTACGTCAACCGTCAGATATTACTGTAAATATGTCTTAAGATATTTTTCAATAACATTAGAAATTGTATTTAGTCTTTAGGGTGACTGTTTAGATTTAAACACGCGAAAAAAACATACTTTATGATCCAAAGTTTTATTTCCTGCATAGATGTATCTAAAAAAAGTACATGTAGTACACCTAATGATCTAATCGTGAAGTTTTAAGCAATTAAAGAGTCAAATTTATTTTTAATAAAGTTGCGTATAACTTGAATTGTGAATGAACAATGAGCATGTATAAGTTTAAAGATAGTCTAATCACCGCCTGAATATTACACAAAATTGATCTTAAAAAATACATGTTTAAACTAAAACTTCTGCATATTATCACCAAGTTAAAAATCGTTGTAGGCGCATTAAGCATTTTATGCCATTCCAGTTTAATGTAATAAATAAATTTTTCTCTCTAGAAAATGGCATTGTACTATATTCTTACACCTTTGTGTGCGCACGAACCTTATAGGAGCTACCCACATAACTTAAATGAATGCCTGCCTACCTTTTAGAAATAATCCAAAAAGAATTCTTTTATTACTTTTACTATTATTTCCTTTTATTTCTACAATTCAAGAACCTCGCCTCATTATATCATTCTTGAATGAAGATAAGACACAATCTCATTTGCTTTCAGTTTGACGCACACGACGCAATTTATTAAAAAATGCAAGTTTCATTTCGGTATAGTGTTTGTACAGTTTCAAGGTGCGCTATAATGTTTAAACACGTTTAATTATATTTAAAGAGGAACGTATATCCTCAGATTAAAGAATAGGCCATGAATACATTCTTTTTATAATCAAAGAACTTTTAAACATTCAAAAAATAAAAGAACTAGATATTAAAATAACCAAGTATCGACTTACTAAATTGTTAGTATGCTAATGTTTCATATGTGTACGCCCTATTTTACACATAAACATATGTCTCAAATTAATTCATTACCGAGGCATTGACGTTTAAAGATAAATATTTCGAAGTCTAATATTAATCAAATAGTCGGGTTTATTAGAAATTTTAAACAATTGATTATCTTTTATTTGTTTGACAGATGTTTAAACAGCCGTTATGTATTAAATCGTTTGATCAGTATTAAAACCTGTTTGTGTAAATTACTAATATGCTGTGTTCTGTGCATTCTCGTGCGAGTCAATGCTTTTGTTGACACTACAATTTATTAGAAAATTATCAGCATGAAAGACCCATCTTTATTCACCTTTGCAGAACAAACACACATGTCTTTAATTTATGACAAGGCACTTAATATGACGTTGCTACTGTTCCAAGTTTCCAAGAAACAATTCTCATTCGAAGGATACCAAATCGTAAAACATTGAGGCCAGGCAAAAACCTGTTCAAGTAAACGCTGGCCGACAAATATTTCGACTAACTGCAAATATAGAAGAAGAAATACGAGATGCTGTTCACGTATCTCCTACTGCTAACAGAAGAAGATTATCACTTAATTTTGGTGTTCCATTTCTAAGCGTATGATAAAAATTAGATGAGCAGCACTTGTATCTATTTTACATAACGATTACCATTAGAATGAGGAATTGGTTTATGCATGGCGATAATACAGCTCAGTTTTCTTAAATTGTCACCAAGCATTTAAAGATAACATATGGTAACCGATGGGTTGGTCGAAATGGACCTATTCAAAGCCCACCACGATTTTCCTATCTAATGTCCTTAGAGTATTTTGTGTAGAGCTGGATCAAGTCCATGGCTTATTTTGCATCTGTTGGAACGTAAGAAGGGTTAAGGAATCGGATCATGGAGACTGCACTAGCTTTCAAGGGTCATCCTGATTCTATAAGATTTGCCAGGGAATCACGGATTTGTCGTGCTGAATTATGCATACAAAAAACTGAGGCCACCTTGAACACTTATACTGACTTTATACAGTGTGACCAGTGAAGTCCGCATCATATGGGATTTTTTTTATTAATAGCTTTATTGGAAATTTGACTTTGGAATTAATATTTGCTTCGATCTAGATGAAAAATAACTAAAAAAATACTAGTCACGTGGTTAGAATTATCTGTCAAATTTTAATTTTTTTCCAAAAGAATTCCAAAAGTTGGGTTATTTCTCAAAATATCGAAAAAAGTTATTAGAAAAGGTTTTTCAGGATGCAATTTTTAGCCCATACGCAAAATTTCAGCTGCATAAGATAATCATCATTGTTTGCCCATTTTTGTAAATTACACTACTGTTGCAAAATAAGACTCAACGTAACCTACATAAAACTTCTTACTTTTGACATTGCTTTATTTCAAACACATTTTCTTTAAAGTAGCGCCATATTAAATATGTGTTTTTCTACAAAACCCAAATTGAGCTATTAAAATTTGGTCACATGTGACGCAAAGTTTATTTGGTTTTGACCCTGTATAAAGTAACTTCATAAAATATCTAATTTTTGGAATGGTAGTTTGAATAGACAGTACATGCTTGGTTGTCGATGTGAAACTTGCAAATCACGCAGGCTCATCAATAACCTAGTATAAAAATGTCTATTAAAATTATCTAACGCTTTGAATTGACATTATATACATATACGAGATTTCTGCTATCGTGCGTGTAATACATTGGTATCTCAGTGGTAGAGTGTGCGTCAAGTAAGCTCAAAGTCCTGAGTTCGAGCCTCACTCAATGCAGAAAATTTTTAAATATGTTTTAAATACTTGTTATAAAAATATGTATATATATATATATATATATATATATATAT
>JAHWXV010021754.1:0-12938 GCA_024586415.1 Phrixothrix hirtus
AACTTAAAGGTGAATATTTTGAAAAACAATAAAACAGTTTGTTCCAAAAAATTTGTTTTCTTTCCTAGTTTTTGTAACTAATTAAGAGGCAACCCTCGTATTTGATATTTCTTGGTTTTAAAAAGGGATGCATTACCTTACTTTCGCGATAATTGAGTGGCAGGAAATACTAGTTCGAGATAGTTCGTTGAAATTCATATAGGAAGAACCTGACTCCAATTCTCGCTGTAAACAGGCTGTATAAAAGTATGTTTAAAAGACATGTGTTTGCGGAGTTGCTACAATTATCCACTTAAATTAGCAAACATTTAGTGTTTATGAAATTCTTCTTGTTTAAAAACACTATGAAACTTCATAGGTAAATTTATGCAGCTTTAGTAGTCATACATCTTAATTGTTCCTATTTCAGTGGTTTTTTTCTTCTGGGTATCTTATCCTTACAAAAGTGGTTAGGTTCTATTGGCGAACGACAAGTCTTTGCCGCTTCGTAAGTGTGGCCTCCACCGAAAACCGTTCGGATTTTATTGTTTGGAAACAGGTGTTGCGTCGCATTATTAACCTGAGCTTAACTTCATCGTTTTCTTTTTAGAAAACAACTGAACCTCATCTATAGTAAGACCTTCCTCATTAGTTCATTGAAGTATGGTATGAATATACCAGGTTATTTCTATGAGATTATCGCTCTAAACGTTCGCTTTGGTATTAACTCCGAATTCAGCTAGGTTTACCAAATCAAGGTAATTCTATACTGATATTTAGAACTAAAATCTACATTTAATTAAGTTAAGTAATCATGTCTCATTATCTATGCTTAGGAACCAAAATTATATATCACTTCTAATAAATCTTAGTAATTAAATTTTTACAATTGCGTTTTTCTAAACCATTAAATATAATTATTTAATCCATTCACGTAACACAAAATATTTATGAATGTAACTTGTTTAGAATATATATATATATAAGCGTTTTGTATGAATTTCTACAACAATCATTGGATTATTTAGCGATATCAGTACTTCTTTTATTAATTTTGCAATCATATCCAAGTTAATAAAATTAAATAGATGAAGTTACCAAGAGCACCTAAAGATTTAATAATTTATTTTATAACACCTGCCAGCCAGTAATTATAAATATTAGCAAGTATCTTTAAACAATTTTTACTTCTAAAATTTTGGAACCCTAAAAGCGCTAAAATATACCGCAAGTCATCTACGAACCGCCGATATTTAAATACAAAATGTTATCTCGTGAATTGGTATCTTTATAAATATACTTTTATACAGGGTAACTCAGACTAATTAATTTAACAAATACATTTTTTATAGTAGCTCATGTTAGAACTTTAATAAACTGTAACTTGCAAGGCTTTTAATAACTTTAAAGTTGAATTAATTTAAATAAATCTAGTCACTCCAACATTATTTATAATTATCTTATGTATCTATCAAGATCGTGATTTATATGAATTGAATAAAACCTGTGCCCATTGTTTTCTGAATTATTGATTTTTTCCTCAAGCTTCTTTGCTTCCTTATTTAATTATTTTATGTAATTAGAGGATAAGATTTCCACCTGTAGCATTGATAGGGTTGGATTGATGTGAGATTCTAGTTTGGTATCATCAAACAATATACGAGTATTACTAGGGACAAGCGAGAGGCGTTCACTTATAATTACTACTACTATTTGCTATTTCTTCTTTTTTGCAGTTAGCCTTCTGGGGCTTTTTTACTTGTCTTTTAGAAAACATATTCGCAGTAAACCACCTTACACGCAACCTATTGAATGAGCATTGTCTACCCATTTTATAGGTAGTTCATTTTGTGACGTGCGGTTTCAGACTAGTCGGCTGGATCGCGACAATATTAAGTACAAACGTTACACAAAATTTTAAAGTAATTGAATTTCATCAATCAAGATCAAATCGCAGCATACAAAGGAACCTTTCTGCAGAAACAAAAGGCAGGTAGCCTGATGGTACTTTCAAAATTTTTGCATATATTTGTTAGATAAATCACTTTGCTGTTACATATGTCATAAAATTATAATCTATTTAATTTTGCAACGACATATCTGTCAGTTGAATTTTAGATATTATAATAAATTCGAATTGTTTAAATCAAACAAGAATTTAGGTATGCATACTAAATAGAATTTGCTTTAATTTACATTATTAAATTATTTATATCAAATAAATGTTGAAAGCACATAAGATCTTTCACTCCTTTTTTCTATAATTATTGGGTACACTCTGTATAAAAGTGAATTAATATGTGAACTAGCGGTATAGTTTTAAAGACAAATCTCTTAAGTATTTTTGAAAAGCATCTTCTCTGTGCCTGCATACTACACATGTGTCTTTTAAATAACGAAACCACATCGAGGATTTTAAACATGCTCTTATAAGGGACCTGACTCAATTTTTTTTCATATAAAAAATCGACCATCACTTGACTTAAGAGATTATCTATCGCCACTTCTGTTCATAAAATACTTTTTCCTATCCATATAAAAACAGTTCCCGGTAGAATTGATAGAATTTTTGTACACTATGGTGTTAAGGCTATAAATAAACTCCCTAGAAAAATTAAAGAGTTTTGAACATCATCGAAATACAATAGAGATCATTTGACATCTTTTGAGTTATATAAATTATCTTGTTATGGCGGCTAAGTGAATACCGATACCAACAAACGTATCTTTCACACTATATAGAAAGAGCACATGTATTTTTGCAGTTTAAACCAGTTATACAAATCTCAAATAGCTGATCATGTTCTCTTAAATCTTAGACATTATTTAATAGTATGGAAATTTTATCTTGAGTCCCTAAATGTTTATCTTCAACGTGAAGCTATTGAAATCTTTAAACACCTTAATAATGATGATCCATGATTGAATAGAACGTGGTATCTTGTTTTTAGAAAATAGATTTAAACATTTAGTTGGCATTTAATTCTATCAACTTAAAAATCTACTTTTGCAAATTCAACACTTATTTATCGCTTAAATTTTGTCGAATAAGACAACTCCTAGTTGCTGAAACGTTTAGTTATCAAACATTTATATACACGGATCTTATACCTGAACAGAATAATTCTAGTTGAATTCATAACCGTGAAAGTTTTCATCAATATATTACTCGGTACAAGTTTATTATTATTTAGAAAATCTTATTTTACAACTAAATTCCTATTAAACTCGTGAACTTTAGGTTAACATTAGGTTGCATCTTTCCTAATCGATTTTTAAATTTTAATTCCCAATAATTACGTTTTTGGATACTAATCAGAATGTCGAATGTAAGAACAAATCTGGTAAAATGATAAGATGATTAAGGTCGGTCCTGTGCGGTTGCGACGAAAATAGCTAGGGTGAAACGTCTTGTCGTTGATCTGAACCTATCGGTACATTTTCAGTTTTATTTTGGAATGGAGTTCATAGTTATTTCTGCCGATAATGATACGTCAACTAATGATAAAATTGTTTACTAAATTTTTCTTTTAAGTTTTAATTTTATCTATTCTAAGGTCCCCGATAGAGGTCACCAGGGGGGAACGATTTAATACGTGGTATCAGAATGTCGTAGTACAGTTTACTTCAGTTTGAATTGCTTTAGTGTTTATTTTGCCCCTTCTAGTTGAATGTCTTCTGTGTAAGTTTTATAAGAATTTATTGTATCTCGTAATATCGGAAGCTGTTAAATTGGATATTGGTCCGTTTTATTTCTACTTGTTTCTTAAAATATTACATTTTGTGATATGTGGTGTTGAGATTTCTAGTAGCTAGTTGTAAAAGATTTTGAGAATTTTCCTACATGCAAAATGTAGTTCCAGAAGGGCATATCATTTTGTTAATTATTGTTATTAATTACACATTGTATAATTATCTGACTAATTGGGTTCAATGCAACATCTGCTATACTCTATTGTGTCTTGCATTTAAATTTTTATTTAAATTATAGTTTCTTTTTCTAATTTGGGATGTATCGTTTATTAACGATTCTTTCAGCCACGAAATTTAAATTACTATTTTAATTGTTATTTTGATTAATTATGGATTTCATTTTATATAAAATGACCTACTTTACATAAGATACTCTTGTCGTTTAAGTAATTAAACTTAACCATTTTTATTTTTATCTCGGTCAGCTTCATTAGTACAGGTAATTTAAATTTATGTTGTAATCAATTCTCTTTCGAGATATATTCTATAAACTTTAATATCGTGTTTGCATATTCACAACCATTGGATTCAAATCGATCATTGCAGATCTCATCTGTTCTCTGTCGCGTCCAATTTCATATATTAAATCAGCTAATTTATCACAGTAATATCAACTATCATCTGTGGTAACCCGTTATTTTAAATGTTCAAGTTCTGCTAACATCCGCTTAACTTAAATTTTGTATATAAATTACCATCTATTTATTAATTTTTGGTAATTACATTACCTATAATTCCTTGTACATTTATTGTTATTTCACATTGTTTTTTATATATTTATCTTTAATTAAGGTACAAGTGAACATTATTTTTCATTAGCTACATAAAATAGTAGACTCATTATAAATAGTTTCAAATATTTAACATCTTGAAAGCACTTACCGCAGAATACATGGTTATTCAATTTATTATCAAGATCTGTTGGTACACGTACCAGAGTCTTTTGCTAGTTAGTGTGTATTCTTCCCTAATTTACCTAGTTTAACATTGATTTAGGGTTAAAAAACATAACAGACTTTTAATTAACCATTGTTCATTTACATATTGTTGATTGCGGTTAATTGAGATGATATTTTCCTGCAACGCATGTAGTATAGTTCATGGTACCATCAACTCGGTTTAAGTCACAACTTGGGAAATTTTAGCTACTATTTAATAATTCTGCTGTAGATATTTTTATAACCTATTTAGCTTAGAATAGAAAACACTAGTTTTGCGCATAAACCGTTCAGGGTTTAAAATATTATAAATTTAACCATCAAATTTATCATGTAATCCACAGCTTAAATTTTTTTAAAAACCAAATGAAATTTTATTTCGGATAGGGTTATAGTTTAATATGTTCTGTATACATTACTCATTTCTAATTAGTGGAGAATGCAACATTTATAAATTTTTTGCATACTTTACTTCTATAAATTGCCGCAACATGTGGCAAGTTGCTACACAAGATGGGACAAGCTGTTACTCATATATTGGATTAGGTAAAAATATTATAATGAACTCAAATAATTTGTTTTAATTGCATCAAAGTAATTTATAGTTAAGATTAAAACAAAATTCATAATAGATAAAGCAAAACAATAATTAAAAGAAAAATTATGTAAATTGTTGATGCAGGGTGTTTGGTAACTCGAGGCTAAAAGTGAAATCTCATGTACACCTTTAAAAATTAAATCGAAATGGAAGAATACATTTTTTCAATTTTATGCTTCGTTTTCTAGATTTCTGAGTTTTGGTGTTGCGACAAAACAACAGACGAGGATCGCACTGTATCTTTAAAAATTAAATCGAAATGGAAGAATAAATTTTTTCAATTTTCTGCTTCGTTTTCTAGATTTCTGAGTTTTAGTGTTGCGAAGAAGCAACATACGAGGATCGGACTGTATTTTTCTGAATGTGGCAACACTGCAAATAATTATTTACAAATTTGAGATTAGTTTAATGTGTCAATTGTTTGCGAATAAGTTGCACCTTATTAGAAGTCAATATCTTGTTTCAGTAAGTTGTGAGAATTTTTTGAAAAGCTAAAGTTCGGCTTAAAATGGAAGTGACGCGAGAACATTATCGTGCCATGATTTTGTATGATTTTCGTTCGGGTTTAAATTTTCTTGAATCATTCGCTTATTTGCAAAATGCATTTCCGGGAGAAGCTCCAAGTCGTACGACCGTGTTTAATTGTTATAAAGATATCCAACGGGCGAGATCATCGCTTAAGGATGAAAATCGCGAAGGTTGTCCGAATATCGCAACGACTTCAAATTACATTGATGCTGTTCTTCACATGATTGAAGAAGATCACCGGGTGACCTATAATGAAATTCGTTCATGCCTTGGCCCTGGAATCACTGCAATTCAAACAATTCTTTACTCACATTTAAGTATGAAAAAAGTGTGCTGTCGCTGGATGCCACATCGTTTAACAGAGGAGCAAACAAAGTGAGGGTCGACCGGTGCCTAGAAATCTTAGACCGCTATCATGAAGGTACGTCTAAGGCAGTTTAAAATATTATTACAGGCGGAAAAACTTGGATCAACTGCTATGATCTCTTAACTAAGCAGAAATCTTCCGAGTGGATGTTTCAAAATGAAATGCGACCGGCAAAGGCGAAATAATCACGAAGTTGTGCTAAACAAATGATTGCTTCTTTCTTCCGTCGCAATGGTTACATTTGCTCTTGCAATGGTTATATTTGCTCTGTTACTCTTGAGAATAAGAAAATAGTTACTGCAGATTGGTATATTGCCATTTACTTGCCGAATATGCTCTCAAAAGTGCAAAAAAACAAATTGTTCTGCATTATGACAATGCTCCGGCACATGCTGTAAAGTTGACAACGGAGATTCTTCGATTTGCTGAAATCAAGTTAATGTCACATCCATCTTACATCCGCGATTTAGCTCCATGCGATTTCTTCCTCTTTTCAACTATTAAGCAGAAATTACGTGGAATCCATTTTCCAACACCAAGAACGCTGTAAAGGCATTTGAAGAACGTGTTAGCGCAATATCCAAAGAAACATCGGCTGCCTATTTTATGGAATGGTTTCAGAGGATGTCAAAGTGCGTGATTGAAAAGTTGTAAATATTGTTTGTTTAAATACATTTGTTATTACCCCATATTCAGAAATATATAGTGCAGCCCTGGTATAATAACATATAATAAATGGATTGAACTAGGCAGTAGTGATGAAAATGTTGTAACACTAGTCACCAAGTACCTAACAATGGCACACAGTGCCTCAGAAAAGGCAAGACCAAACCATTAGATTTTGACAAAGAGTTATGAGTCTTATTATGACAAAAAGGTTAAACCGCAGGATCTGAGACCGGGATAGAAAGTTATACTTTTACGATCGTCATGACGACCTAGATTAGAGTGCTGCTGGATGGGACCTTACAAAGTGCTCGAAAGAATAGGACCTATAAATTACATACTTGAAATAAAAGACAAGCATCACGATATATTTCATTCTAACATACCAAAAGTGTATGTTGAAACCACTGCATTTGGTAAGACCAATAAAACACCAAAAGAAGTATGTCAAAGGAATGATTGAGCTAGCACTGTACACAGATCAAAATTCTCTATAAAAATTAATAGAACAAATAGACTCGATCGACATAACGGACAAGTTTAAAGATAAAATAAAATAAGCAATAGTAACAAAACAGGACTGACACACTCAACAGAATTAAAGACAGAGTTGAAGTATGATACTCCCGTAACGATAAGAGCATAAGAGTGAAATTCTACAATAACGGCTCTAATTAAAACAGAAATCGAAAATTTATTAGAATTAGGGTTAATATACCGTTATAACAGCGCTTACGCAGCACCGTTGTTCCTAGTGTAAAAAGAAGACAAATAACCACGACCATGCGTTAATTATAGGCTATTAAATAATAACACCATACTGGATAACTACAGGTTGTCTTGTATGGAACAACTTGTGGAGAAAATAGGGTCGGCACGTTATAAAAGCCTGTTTGATATAAAAAGAAGGGGTTTTCAAGTATCTGTGGTTGAAGAAAGTTAGAAATACCTGGAAATTACAACAACTGAAGGAAACTTTACCTGGAAGGTTATGACCATGGGGTTACGAAATTCTCCATCGACATTGCACGTCTACTAGACGTATTAAAAGGGACTGGAGAATAGAAATTTATAGTCACAATCTAAAAACACACATAGTACATCTAATAAACGTGCTTACACAAATATGGAACGCGGGACTCACTATAAAACCACAGAAAAGTGTAATAACACAAGATAATGTGGAATACCTACGAAAATCGATAAAGGCAGGTACCATAAAACTATAACTTGAAAAGATAAGGGCAATTAAGGAATATTCCGAACCTAAAAACAAAAGATAGATACGACAATTTTTAGAACTAACTGGATTTTACTAAAGTCACATTAAAAGTTATTTCAAACTGTTTGAAAAATAATACAGAATTTAAAAAATTGATAGCAATGAAAAATTTGTAGGAAGCATTACGTACAGCGTCAGTGTTAATGATACCTGCATAAGGAGGATCAGGATAAAGAGTTCCTCCTTGAAACCGATGCTTCTAGAGTAGCTTTGTCTACCATTATTTAATAAAAAGGAGACGACAACCGATAGCACTTTCAAGTCGTAAACTGCAAGAAAGAGAAACCCGATACTCGGCTTCCGAGCTTGAGCTTTAGCAATTATTTATGGTTTAAATAAATTAAACTATACCTCCTAATGTGACCGAATTAAAACTATCACGGATCATAGTGCTCTTATATATTTACAAAGAGTAGTAGCGCACAACGCCAAATTAGCAAGATGTAATTTGATCCTAGATTCGTATAGTTGCTATGTAACTCACAGGCTGGGAGTAAAATCAAAAACTGTAGATGCTCTGTCGTAGAAATAAAAAAGTAAGAAATCGCTAACTGGAAAAATAAATTGTATATAATGTAATTAATTATGGGCAAGTCTATCTTTACTAACCTAGGGAATTAATTTTGAAAGGGAAGATCTGTTCAAAAACTTTTAATTCAATTAATTTAAAATAAAATTAATTTAAAATTAAAATGTTTGTAACATGAAAGACACAATTCAAATCTAAAAACCATCATGTTTTCCTAAGAAATATATAAATAAGTTTGTTTTAGCATAAGTAACCCTATTCATAGTAACATACACTAGTTAGATTAGATTCACAAACTATATAGGTAAACTTTGATACTTCCTATATCGAATAAGGGGATGACGTTTCTAAAAAGTGAAACTTTACTGCGATTCATAACAATCGAAACTAACAGAAACTATAAAAATTCAAAACACCTAAAGGCGATTGGGCCACTACAAAGAGAATAGTGGAAATGCCTACTACCTGTAAAATTAGTAAAAATGAATGCGGAGTTAAAAACGGGGTCTCTTCCTGAAAATTATTCAAATGCTTAGTTATGTTAGTTTAGTGATCAAAGTGCAAAGTGCTTAGTGATCCAGCATCTCTGATTTAACAACACCAAAGGTAACACTTGACTATAAGGTTGATTCCAATAACGAAGATAATAACAATAAGTACGTGTTACTAGTTATCACGCGAAAGTTCTCGGCCTCCGAGTTCACCAGTTGAATAACGATCGTTAAGGTTCAAACTTAATAATTAGTCATCTGAGAAGGATTTAATTCCAAATCCGGTTGTTATTAAATAACCAAGTACTGAAAGAAGATAAAACTACGAACAAGATAAATTTTAAAACCTGTAAAGTCCCCTTTTATCTACAAATAATATTAAACTTTGGTTTAGTAACTACATGCCACCTAGACCTAAATATCATGTATATTGTTTGCGGATATTATTTTGAATTAAGGTTCTTGAATGGAAATTCTTTGCTTAATAACATAAATAAAGTTAAACTTGACCTACATTTGAAGTCATTAGCGAATAAAACTCGGCAAGGAATTTCTATTTCAAAATTAGAATAAGTGTTGTAGTGTACCGATCCAAAACTGTACCAATACGATACACGTAATATAGGAAGATACTGCTTCAGCTAGTTCAAATAAATATCGAAGAGGAAAGTGGGCTTTATCCTATACTAAATATTGTGTGCTCTTCAAGAAAAGGAAATGTCGGACGCCACAAGATTATTCTTTCGATATCCAGAAACGAATTAGTAACAATTATTAACCTTATTTACAACAAGCAGATGGAAAAGTTAAATCAATAAATATATATATGTATATATATATATATATATATATATATATATATATATAAATGTCATAAAATCAACAAGTAAATCAGTGTAAGAGAAACTTAAATACATACAGCAATGTACATTTATAAATACTTTCGTAAATTTTCTAGATTCTTACTCATCACATAGCTCAACATGAGAGCTTCAACTGAAATTACGCTACAATAAATATAATTAATAATTATACATTATATTACAGGCTACCATCTTTTGTACATAAATTATTTATAGTTGAAAACCATTAGTAGAAATTTTCTTTTGAATTCCAGAAGGTGGATTAATGAAGCATTTAGGTATACAATTAATGAAATGTCGCAATAATTTTCTAGAACGTAGGCAACCAACAATACACTGCTTGCATAAATCTGTATAGGAAGTTGGCGCTACTTTCAACCAGGGGTTGACAAAGAAGTTTCTTAATCTTCTATTAAAAAAGTAATCCCAGCTTTGGTAGAAATTAATGTATTTTAGTCCATTCAAATGATAATTAACAGAAGAGATGTAATGAGACTAGTTAATCTTTCAGAAAAGAATAACAAAAGAAATCACTAAAATAATTTGTTAGAAGATCAGATTTACAATTACTTTCACACTATTTAAGGGTGAGTAATGAATTATGTTAATCAGAAAATGTTTAATAATACTGAATTAATTTGGATAATATTAAAATGGAAAATGCCAAACCTGATATAATTAAATCTGAGGTTAGAAGTAGAAATAATAATTCAGAAATGGGAATTTAAATGGTTCAGCGTTTACAAGCAGAGTTAAAGTGTTACCATTAATGTGGTATTAGTACATTGCCTTTATTTATTTTATACCTTATGAAATTTAATTGTGTGTATTTGAACTGTTTTTTTATTTGAATATTTTTAGAAGAAGTATTAAATCAAGTTTGATTTTGTTTATTAAAACAGCGTTAAATTAATTTGATTTTAACAAAATAAAAAAATAAATAAGGGTTTACGGAATAATAAGGGTAAGTCCATGAATAAATAAAAAAACTAGTAGTTCTTCACTTGTGAAATTGATTTAGGCGCCGCTTGCGCCTCCAACAAATAAAATATTGGTTTCTTAATCACAAAAAAGGCAAGTGACGAAAATTGTTTTAATTGGTTATGTATTAGATGCGAATGAGATCAATTTCAATTGTTATTTAATAAATACGTTTTAAACCTACATTTTGTGTTTGTTCGAGAAACATAAAGTTTTCCTTTAACAATAAACAAACCAGATAAAAAGTAGATAACGGTACTCGTAGTACGTTTCATTTGAACTGCACGCCTGAACTACCCCCACACGAAGGCCGTTGTCCGTTGACCCTAAATAAACAAATAAATAATTAGGTAGCCGCTGCATCAACTAAATAATTGTAAAGATCCAATTAGAAAGTCGCAATCAACAATTGCATTAGAAAAGAAAGTTTCAGTAGTAGGACGTTAATCGTCTTAACTGAACAATGAGTGTATTTATTAAGTAAAGAGGTACACATTATTTCTATTTGTGCTATTAAAACAATTTTACGCTATATTTTGTAGCTGTCACTAAAAGCACACGTTTCTTAAATTTTTAAATTAAACATATACCTATTTAAATATAAGAAATTAAAATGTAAAGTATCTTAGTGTAAGAGACCACATTTCAGAAAAGCAATTTTATTAATATATAACATTACATATCATTAAAGGATTAATTAAATTTGAAAATCAAATGCCAAAGTTAAAAGTTTTCATTTAAATGACAGTAGATACATCTATTAATTATGAATACGTTTTAAAAGCTGTTAAATTACAAAACAGACACAAATATATTGCAATTTTATTATAATGTCCCTGAATTGTGAGACACGCAATCTGCTCAATTTTACGGGAAAATGTTAATGTACTATTACGTATGTATCTAATTAATATGGTCAAGTATGGACACTGAACCAGATGACATATGCCAGAGCTAGCGATATTCATTGTAAACCTAATAAAATTAAATTTACTACCTATTTAATTTTAGCGTATCTTTGCTGAGTTACGATGATCATGACATAAGGGCCTTTATTTATAATAGACTACCACTAAATTCTACTTGAACCCCTATTTACTTTTTGTAGTAGTTGTCATTGCAATATTCAATCATATTAAAATTAGCCACATTGATTGTTTCATAGATATTTCGTTTATGTCATTTGCGATCGATTATAGCTCACTTTTTGAAGATTATTTGTTTACTTTCGGTTTGTACTTTAATGTTAATTCCTGTTCTTTTCATCGGGAACCTAAGTTTTTTAAGTTTTATTGCTTATCACTTATATGGTTGCATAGCAACATAAATTGCCAAAACTGATTGAATTAGTGCAAACATAGTGAAGGTTTCCAATTTCTACGACGTCCTTAAGAATGATGACGTATGTCGTCTAGTTCAGTGTCTGCCTTTATTATATACATATACTTCTAAATTAGCTGAAAGCGTAGCTTACATTAGTATTAAAAATATTTGGAAATTATACAGGGTGTAAAGCAAATAGCATTCGTCCTTGTAACACGTGGTAGGAAATTGAAAATAAAGCAGAAAATGTGGTATAACTTTTTCGCCATCGCCAACCGTTAGCGAGATATTTCAAATCAAAGTTACTGCACTTTGGAAAATTATTTCTACCGTACTGATCCATTTTCTGTTATGTAAATAATTTCCTGCAACGACAAAAAGGTTTATTGGTGGCGCTTACCCGAAATAGTCATAAATTACAACGAGTCTGGAGGGTTTAAACTGCAAAGGTTACTGTCCTCAATGATTCCACTTATCGTAAAATCGAAGATATCAAATTTCTTTGTGTACAAGTTTATATTTTGAAAAATTGACTATCATAATGCGAGGCAAGATAATTGAATGGCGGTTAAATTTAACTGCGAATTGAAACATCGGCATTTATGAGTAAATCAAATATTATTCTGCAATTTTATAACAT
>JAHWXV010021757.1:0-15319 GCA_024586415.1 Phrixothrix hirtus
ATATATATATATATATATATATATATATATATATATATATATATATATATATATATATAAATATATTATAGTATTCTCGTCGCTTCCTATTTCAAATCTCAAATTTGCGAGGACGGCTGTTTTAATTTCTAGATAGTAGAAAACAAACGTATTTAGGAATATCAGAATTGCTTTACTAGTAAGCTTTAAATTCACTTCGAAACATCCAAACAGTCGACTGTGATTTCTTTTCAGGTTCATAGGCACAGAGCTAGTTCTTATCATCATCAACAATTTCATATAGTAAATTTGAAGTACTTGAGTTGAATTGTCTTGTTTTCCTTGGCACTATTTGGCATCATCCTATTTTTGAGCTTCAGTGAAGTTATGTGGAATCCATTGTGAACATTGCATCTTATACCCAACTAATCATGCAAAATTTGATATATTTGTTTCTTGTCGATGCGTAAGGATAACTCGTTTTGCCTATAAGTTACAGGACGATCTGTATTTAGCATTCGGCCTACGGCGTCAATGTCTTCTGCCTTTTTTGATGTCGTTTGTTGACCTTCACGAACTTCGTCACTAAAGCTACGATCGAATCTACATTTTTAATATTACAGAAACGCAGTCGTCCTTGATTGTGCCCCATCACCAAAAGCAATATTTAGATAAACGATTCCATCCTCTCCTTTTCTCTTTCTTCAGTCGACAATTAAATAAAGTCATTGCTAGAAAATGTTCCCGATTTAAATCTATACTTTACAGTAGAGATGTCAAACTTTACGAATTTTGTACGTCAATTGTTCTGCGTACTACAGAGTTGCCACATCCCAAAATATAGGTAGCGTTCCTCATAGTGTTATAAAAGTCTTTTCTCGTAAATTTTAAATAAACTACAACTACTTCTTTTTGCTGAAGCTTTAAAATCACCGACACCTATGAAAGTTTTCCAGAAAGTCATGGAAAGGGTCTGGAGGCTTTCAAATATTTCACGTGTTGCTCTAGGAGCGTTGGTCAAGTATTCTTTGGTAAGCCCGCTTGTAACCCTAGCTATCAAGCTCTGGATGCCATTGAAGCTCTGTTATTTTCGTTCATAATAATTTAAAGAGGTCACAGCAAAATTCGTTTTGCTTGATTAAGTAAGTGAGAATTAATTTGTTGATCATTGAAGCAACTGTGTGTTTTATTAAATTAAACAGTGCTTTTGAGTGTGAAAAACCTTTTTGTATAAAAGAATACCCTTCTGTACTTCTCTTATATACTGCACATTACATTTCGGCCCCTGTGTGCAGAGGTATGAAAAGATATACGAAGGATGTGCACAAGCAGAAGTAGTTTATATGCAGAAAGCTTCATTATAAACAATGATATTTCATGCATGAAGTAACCGCTACTTTATTGAATTGATTTGGAATATTATCTGTCTTTTTTGTTTGATTACTTTTCGTTTTCGGAAATTCCCAATTATACACTGATATTCTGAAGTATACTTGTATTTGTGTTGTATTATTAAAGAGTTTCATGGTTTAAATTTTAGAATGAATTGTTTTTGTGTAAAGCAAAATATCGCATTGAATTTCGAAACGATCGCGCCTATTTCAAATCTTCATGATTAGTAGCTGCCACACATCCTCCCTTCCGACTAAAGAATTATGACTTGAATTGATTGACGTATCAATACTTTAAAGTGTCACGACAATGACACGTGATCAAATACATAAGCAGTCTATTACTCAAATTAAAACTTCTTAGATTTATGTAAGGCATAAATCTTGATTTTATGGTATTTTAGAGGAAACCAGAAGTGCTGTCTGTTTCATTACAATTATTTATATAATTTCAACTTTTAAATGTATAATTGATATAATTTATAGGATGAATTAGATAATTGCGAATCCAATAAATTATGAATAGTTAAATTGCTGATGTACCATTAATTATTGTTGTAAATTTGTCAACAGCAAATTTATATCTACGTTGTTACAAACAGTAAACCTTTAGTCGGTTTTTTTGAAAAATAATTTAGTGATGCGAACAATTTAAAATCAGAACTTTATACATAACGTTTTTGCAAGAAAAAAAATGTTTAAGAGCTCAATAGTATATAGAAATATATAAATAAAGATATATAATTTCCACAAAGTTATTACTTATGTACTTTTTGTATCAATGAGGAAGATTTACTATTGATGGGTCTAGTTATTTTCATTCATACTCCTAAAAGTTTATTAATGAAGTATTTAAATACATGCATGTGTTAAAACGATTAGCTATGTATATATACAGTGAAGCACCAAAAGTTCATACACATTTAGCCAGAAAAGTTGTTTGTACTGCAACGACCACTCAAAGCATCGCAAGCAGTTGAAGCCGTGTTTGCTTTATTCAATAATATGTTTTATGTATTTGTCTATTGTAAAAACACCAAATAGTCAAGTATTGAGTAATTTGGTCAGCAATTAATAAAAACGTTGTTATTTACAACTACAATTATCCATAGTTAAATCTGTGCAAACAAATTTAAATTGTTAAAAACAACTAAAATTAGAATCAATACTTTTTTTGAACAAATCATCTAACCTTATTCTGACTGTTTTTTATTTGTGTACTGTGTTAAATTTAAATAGAGAAAGAACATAAATTATATTTGAACATCACAATTTCATTACAGACGGTTTGCATCTCAAGTTTTATGGCTAGCTAATATTGATAAAAATATAAGAGCCCGAATAATCATGCTTTAAGCAGAGGTTTCAATATTTCTTAAATTGCGATAATAAATAAATACTTTGAATAATTAGATATACAGGGCGAAGCTAACATTGGTTCTATATATTCTGTTTCGTCCACACATACTATTTACCGTTGAAATGAGTGAAAATAGCTGTATTAAAATATGTTAACATTCAACTTTGGTTTGTATTTAAAAAAACAACGGTTCATATTATAAACCACATATAAACAATGATATGTAAAACCTCTTAACTCCATTTTATTTGTCTTAAAAGATACCAATAAAACGTGTAAATAATATTGTCTCACTTTCCAAATAACAGAAATATCGACATGTTTCTAAATCTTAAAAATACGATATCTCGTTAGTAGCTTAATTTTCGAGTCTCTCTACAAAACATCAAATTTTGGCCGTCCTGTAATATACAAAATGCTTTTCATTTCACGTCTATAGAAGAAAGAATTTTGTTTTCCAAGTCTCTGACATTGTAACCCTCCCTAGACTCGTAAATCCTAAACAAATATTTAAAATGATATATGGTTTCGGTTTCGACTTGTTTTGGATAGCTCTAAATAAAAGAAAATACTTAACTAACAAATTTAAAGCTACACATTTTTAAACACCTTTAAATGCTACTGTGCGATATGGTATCAAAGATTTAAATTTAGCGGGTTTTCACAAAGCACATTTAGAGCGGGATAATGCGATTTATGGACTGTATTTTGGGGCTAGGGTTTATGTCCCAAACGAAATTTAAGTAAAGCGAAGGACCGTGAGTGCACTTATACAACTTACGCCAATTAAACAAATAAATGGACAATTTACAATTTAAATGAAAACCACTTACCTTTCAATTTGATGTTTGCAATCAGGTGAATCTTGGTTTCGGAAAGAAAGGATGGGGCTAAGGAATTTAAGGTAGACCAAAACACTATCCGATAAAATACTAAGTTGAGCCTTTAAATTAAATATATGTACGTTGTGCAAGCACTGCAAAAACTAGTAACGAAAATAATATAAGTTTAGCGATAAATAAATTGAAAACGATAAATGAGCAAGAAACGTCTGTATTGAGAGCGGATCAAATTTATACCGATTAGAGCGCGCGAATTGGCATTGAAATTCGCAATGAATGCAACCTAAACAATTAAAAGTCACTACATTGAATTTTTATATACTAAACAAACAAAATTTTATAACTAATATTTTAATGTGTGCACGGAAAGCTACATTAATTTTAAATTTTATGAAAAGTGTGTAGAAGTGAAAGGATCTAACCAAATTAATACCACAAGTTGATAGCGGGGAAAATTGATATTTTTGGTTTTATATTTTTTGTCTCAACATCTATAGATTTTTAAATCAATAAAGAGGTAAAAGGATGTTCAAATGATTTAAGAGATATCGTCAGCAATTGTCATAAAAGTGTGTTCAAAAGTAACAGATATAAGAATTTTATTAATTTACTTCCATATAACACCCTTAAAAATTTCCGATGAGTAATTCGATGATGTAATATTGTAAAATTATAAAAATATCCAACCTGCAAGAAAAAACCTATTGTTACCACTACAATATTCGTAAGAGAACAATATTGTAACGGTACAGAATAAGACCAGTAATGAAATTAATTTTGCAAATCAAATGTCAATAAAAGTATTTTCCAATACAAATAAATAATTCATAATGCGCAAACTTCCACAATTTGTGCATTCAACAAATAAACAAACTTCGAGCATATTCATCACCAATGGTTCAGCAATTATTACTTTCTATCAAATGCAGCCTGTGATTGTAATACAAGTACGTATTCTAGTAACTACGCCTATTTTAAGAGGGGAGTGTGCCAATATCAATAAGCTTACAGAGCGTAAACCAGTTTTGACCTTATGGTGGGTATGGACGTTTGGTTCTTACTGTACATAAATACCCGTCAGCATGTATGACTATAATTATATTTTCAGCTTGATAACTATTACTTAATACATTTCAATTGTTTTTAAGAAACAAATGAACCTTTAACACAATGTAAAAATACCGTTAAATATTTCACAAAGATTTTTTGTTGATTCCTATTTCTGGCGCGTATATAACATTTTCTTTGAATTTTTATTCTTTGCTATATGCAGCTGCAAATAGTAAAATGTTTTGCGGTCAGGTGGGAATCTAAACGTATATGTCCATATTGAATGCATAAACTGAATAAATCTTTGTTGAACTATATGAGAGGATGCCCGATACGGCGAAGTGAATCCAAGTTGTGCTGGTACAATTATCTGGTATACGGATCCGATCATGCGAGCGTCAGTAATTGGAGATTTCTCTTAGAAGTGGATATATAAATTGTATTGAAACGTTCAAAATACCCCCATAACAGATGTTTGGTAATTATAGGTGTCTGGAAATAGAGGTTACACTGCGCTATTTCGGTGTACGTATCTCTCGGTTATGAAAAATTCCAGTTGTTGATGTAGCAACTAGGTATAAAATATTTGCACGTCTAAAATATAAATCAGTAAAAACCTAAAATTTAACAGCTATTGTTATAAAGAAATTTGTTATAATGACTAAAAAATAATAATAAAATAATATTATTACAAGTTGCACGAAAAGACTTTCGCAGTATATATTTCTAAGCAAAAGGATACAATACGGCGAGTTCTTATTCAATTTTACTTATTATGTGCTTCCTTGCAAAATTTAGCCCAATACAATCTTTTCCCAATCATAAGAGCCGTCAAGTAATAACCTGATTTAAATTTAAACTAAATCTCTATCTACACCCCAAAATTGTTCAAAATAAAATTATTGGTTTTGAAGGAACTCCATGTTAAATATGTGCTTAGAGTTTCTACATTATCTACCCTTTCGCTTTCAGCTTTATCAATAGATAAATTCCTAATATGTTACATTTTGGTAATTGTTAAATATTATTTAAGAATAACGTCCTTCCATGATGGACTATATAAAAATGTATTGAAAACCTTTTGTTTGAATATTAACTTATCTAAGCACTTTAATATTTAAATTAATACCAAATCTAACTTTTAAGAGATTTTTTGTTCTGAGTTATTCGTGACCAAATATGGAATCAAAAAGTAGTTAATATAAAACCTAATAAATATGTTTAATATCAAATGGCGCTAAAATTATTAATTCTATTCTAAAGGGGTTTGTCGGGAGATATATGGCGAAATATTCTTTAAAGTAAAATTTTACTGGAACCGTATTTTAAGGTGTATCCATATTCTTAAGGACGACGGGTGCGTGGAAGGGTACACCCAATAATACCATTTACAAAATAGGTAAAATTTAATATAAAAATGACACGTCCGAGTTTATTCACAACTTTCGTAATATTTTGAGTTGTGTTCGAGCCTGCATCCTTATTAAATAGGTAGCAATTTTAAAACCGGACTGTTGTTGTAGCTGAAGGGTAGCAATTAATGTCAGGTCTGGATTTGTTACTAGGTGAAATGTAATTTGATTGTTAATCTTTAGGTTTAACAATAGATGTGTAACTTCGGCGAAGTGTTTTTATTATTTCATAAAGTTGTGTGAATCTTGACGTGCTTCACACGCAACAAAGCTTTTTTCATAAAAACGTATGTAACACGTAAGTATTGAAAACAGTTAATCATATGCAAAAATATCTTTCATTGATTTGTATTTTAAATTTGACATAGTTTCGTTTTGATTTTAAACGATGTCAATTTTTAACATAAGTAGGTAGGTAAAAATGCATTATTTTATGTGATTGCAGTATTTAAACCTAATGTAAAGAAATCTATAATTTCCTTGTGATATAAACGTAAGGAATCGCACATTATCCATTTAAAAGGCAGACAAATATAATTATCTACACAGAATTTTAAGTTAAACATTTAAACTACTAAAAATTGACCTACTCAGCATCTTTTTTGTTTGCATGTAGTTACGTTCTTATTCGTACTCACATTTCAAGTATTGAATTTCTTAAATTCTTTGAACATGCCGGCTTTGAGATTTCGAATGAAAATACATATTTACCTTTCTGCATATTTTGAACTTTTCATATTTTATTTACATATGTTTGCCGTGTTTGTTAGTTGTTCCTTTGACATACCAAAATTTCTCTAAATATTGTTTCTGGTCTCAATCTATGTTTTATTTTCATTTTTATTTGCATCATCTGCAAACATAAAATTTATGAATTAATTAGATTGAAGTAAAATAAAACTGTTTGTTTTAATTTGTAATCGTAGGTACTTCTTTTCGTGAAAACCTCCAAAAAATATTAATACGACTTATTATTATACACTTCCTACAATTTAAAGTAGGACCGATGAAACAATTCATAGTATTTAAGAAGATTATTATATTACGTCTTGTAAAAACAACATAAACATAAAATCTTTGAATATTATATATTTAAATACATTTGTCTAGATTTAGTCCATTTCAGAGGGAAATTATATTTGATGGCTAATCTAAAATTAACATTTAAAGATAATTTAAAATTTAAAGTATTTATTCCCTTACCTTCCAGTAAAACTAAAAACAATGTTTCTCTACTGAATAACAAAATATACCGCTAGGTGGACGTCGTACAACAAGAGCTACCAAATCAAATATTTCATTCTTGGGTTATTTCCTACACAATTCGTTTATCTATGTAAATATATACTTTTCTCCTTCTTTAATTTCATTTAAATATCGTTGAACACATCATATTTGTTAGTCAGTTTTGGCGAAAGTTTTCGTTAATATTTAGACGCCAATCGATACCGCTTTAGAAAATAAAATATACTAGAGCAAATTATGGAGCTATATGTGCCCCGGGAGGAAGATAATAAACCACCCTCAGTTCTGTAGTTGTTTACACCCTTAAATTACCACTCTATCCGTGGGTGTAACAATTTACACGAAAAGTACGCCCGTTTAACAACATTAAGACATATTTTTCCTGTTTACTATAAGACATTGTTAGACCTTCGTAATTAATATGTATAAAAATTACTCAGTTCTCACATTAGAAAATTGAAATAAGCTATCACCTATTTCAAATTTCTAAAATGTTACTTTAAGTACAAATTACCTAATTGTATTTCTAAGTTAAAACCGTAGTAGTTCTCAGACTATAAAGTAAAAATTTAGTGAAGTGTAAAAAGTGCTCCGTTATAAAAAACGCGGGTTTAGATATATAATTCATAGTGCAAAGAATTTAAAAGGGGCAAACTTCAAATTGTATATTCAAACAGTAAATCCATAGAGCAAGAAATCTTCCGAAAATTATGGTGTGATATACTTTACTGGCCGAATCTGTAAAACATCAGAACGTAGCAAAAATGACGCAAATGTCTAATGGAACTTCAAACGGTTTTCCAACAAGGTACGCACGCCGTTTGTTGAAATTTAAGAGCCTTTGATTGGCCAGTGGAGAAGCAGGAAGGGAATTTTAAAAAAGTTATAAAAGGCGTAAGTTGCAAAAAATCAGCTTACTTGCGTAAACATGTAAATTCCGAATCAAACACTGCTCGCATAAATATCCAAGCATTTGAGGCTTATAATAACTCTAATTGATAATAGTAGCAGTAGTTCGGGTCGCCGTCAGCAAATTTATAAAATTTAATACAATTTTATAAATCCGGAGTTTTCGTGTGAGAACGCGCTTCTCTCAAAAAAGGTAGAAGATCGAAGTGTTACCAACCAGAACATAAATTGGCATGGAAACCATATCGTAAAATCAAATTCTGCTTCAATGAAAATAAACAGAAAGAAGATAAATTATAATCCAATCTTATATTAGCAACAATCAAAATATCACAGCGTAAGTGAAAAATCCTTTGAAGTTTTGAAATTAATACATTTTTAAAAAGCAAGTTTTTAAATAAATCGCAACAACGTTTTTACTTAAAATTAAAATTATTGTAAATTTTACTTATAGCAAAGCTATACCTGCTGCTGCATATATTTAAAAAAGGTCAAACAAATGCCTTTTGGGCAAATTTAAATATCTAAAGGGATCTAGCTTAACAGATCATTGAAATTTGTTTAGATAACGGTACTTGTTGTAAAGTTCTAGTTCATTTTGTAGACGTAAGAATTTATTTTTCATTTTTTTAATATTTATATGTGTTTTGAATTTGACGATTAATAAATGTATCAAATTCATTCTTTGTTACTTATCACGTATATGTCGTAAATTAAATCGAGGTTTTGATGAGACCCACATATTTAAAAGTAAATAAATAAATGAATGTATACTGACATCATCTGCAGGTAATATTCTATTGGTACAGTACATTTAATTGTTCTAACTGAGGGACTTAATCCCTCCGGCCTAGTATCAATAACAAGTCGGGAGGGTTTGTTTGCCGAACATCCTAAAACCTATTATTGCGTAAGCTTTAACACTCAAATACAGTGATTTATTTTTGATTACTCGCATTGCCAAACCCCGGCCATCAACAAAATATAACGATCTGTGACGAATTTTTCATTGTTTTATAGCAGCTATGGGATTGTACAAGTTGGAAATATTAGTATCCTACATAGTGTGTTGTACATTAAAATCATATTGTAACCGAGATCTGTCACATTACTTGATATAAACGCAAGTTGTGGTACTTAGTTAAAATGTCCAGCAATTACTTTAAGGAATACTACTAAAAGAACTGGGTGAAACATGAAACATGAGACTTAGTTACAGTTTAGTTAATTCATAATTTAAAATCGGAAAATCAAGCTTTAATATTCTACAATTATAATTCAGTATGTTAGGCTGTTTTACGGAAGTAAAGAAAGAAAATTCTTATATTTCTGTTATGTTTGGACCGATTTTTATGATAATTACTTTTGATGTCTACTACATTATTTAAATATACCTAATATTTTTATTTTTTGTAAAATCTCGTAGATTTTTAGATCAAAAATATAAAACCTGAAATTTTAATTTTGCAACTTATAGTGGCGTTCATACAAAGCCCATTCATCTTTCCTTCTACAATTTTATAATTTTCTAAGTATAATTAAAAAACGGATAACGTATTAAATTAAGCAATGAATTTGATGTCCATAACCCGTCATCCGGTAAGGGAAAATGTTTTCCTTAGTGACAGCTTCTATTGTAATATTTTCAAGTTTGCAGTGCATTCTACAAGATACCATTGGGCCTTCTTGATAATTTTTTTTATACATTACTTGTTTAGCTTGATGATATTCCTTGATGGTCCTCTCGTTTCGTCAGAGTACCACTTTATTGCTCTTCCATTTGTTTACTAAAATTTTATTTAGCATTTTACGTTGAAAACTTTTTGATTTGTTCCTCTTTTGACTTTCTTAAATTATATAAATATCCTTTTAAACTACTTTTAGCTTTAAAGTAATCGATTTTACCGTTATGTGATATTTTTTTAACTGGAAATAAGAAAGATGATGTTATATCCATTTGTAATATGCAACATAGAAAATATCAATACCCGTTTATAAATTTTAATTTTTCTTACGTATATGAAATGTAGTATAGAAAAGTTGTTTTCGGTCAAAATTTTCAATCTTCAGATTTTAGCGGATATACAGGTTTTTAGGTCCCCTGAATCCGAAAAATATGTTTTAGAAATTAGTCTGTGTGTGTGTGTGTGGTTGTGTGTGTGTGTGTGTGTGTGTATATGTGTGTGTGTGCGCGTGAGTGCGTGCGTGTATGTGTGTGTGTGTGTGTGTGTACGTATGTGGTCAAGATATCTCGAAAACCAAACCGCGTAGAAGAGTTAAATTTCATATACACGTTTACTATCACATTAGAACTTCTGCTTAAGAATTTCGTTAAAATCTAGTGACCGGAAGTGCCACTTTATCTTGTGATTTTTAGGTTTCTTGAAATATTTAGAAAACGGCTTGAACGATTTTCTTTAAACTCGCCACGTTTCTTGCACCTATAATGCTATATTACATTAACTAAGTGGTTCCTCTGAGAAAATTCGTTGAAGTGGGTTATTATGAGAAACCTTTAGGGTTAAGTAAGGTTTTGTCTGGCGAGTAACTTGGATGGGTGACCGTCTCAATTATCGTCCTCAAAATAAGAATAAATTAATATTTTAATGATTTGTGTGCATTATTTACATACTTACTTAATTACTTTTTATTTAAATCTATGAATTATTTTTGCTTTGAATGAGCTCAAAATTTAATTACAAAACTCGTAGTACATGTGTAAAGGAAATTATAAATGGATGAGTTCTTTATGCTTTTAAATTAATTTTAGAGTTTATAATTTAAGTGTATGGGAAAGTCACTAATGTCAATAAATTCAAATTAAATTTAAATTGTGTATGAGAAAGTCGTGTGTTGTCTCACACCAGATTTTTTTCAAGGTGTTCGTTCGCAAAATTATAATTATTAATTTGACACATGTAAATAACATTTGATGTACTTAAATAATACAAAAGCGCATAAAGCACCTTTTCTTAATTTCCTTTTATATCCCATAGTATTTACACTTCTTATAACTGTAATACCCTGTTACAAATAAAAAGCAAGCGTAGGCACGTCGCTGATATGTAATCGTCAATAAATTATTAGTTATATTGAATTTAGTACTAAAAACACCACCGATATTAGCAGAGACAGTAGATGGTAAGTTACGCTTAAAATTGAAAAAAAATCGTGTTTACTTATGAATATTTTTAGCCAAAATTTTGGATATCTACTTACGAAACTGTTATCTAGTGCACAAGTCTTTGATTCCTCGATAGCTTTATTTTAAGGGTGAATCTTTAAGTAATTCATATTTCTAACTTACCAACTAATTATGTTTTAAATACAATCTTGCAATTTCAGCTTAATCCGATGAAAACTAAAAAAGTTACATATTAGTTTTTAAACTTAAACTCTAGCAAACGGCTCTTAATGATTTTAATTATGGACGAATTCATTTGTTTAAGATTTGCAAATCTAGAAAGGAATAAGTATCCTTTTAAAGTTTTATTATGCTCGGGGTGTGTACAATAAAATCCATTTTACTACCGCTGGGTAATGAAAAGCATTTTATGTGATCAAAATGTAATATTTTATAATAAAATTTGAAAACTATAAGGGATCCAAAAAAAGTAACGTGGTATTTCTGAAATGCCCATTTTTAGATAAACGGAATGGTGGAATCAGCATTCACTATAGTCTTTTGATTTCAAACTGTTAGCAACCAATCGAATTTCAACATTTTGAAATATGTCGATATTTCGGTTATTTATGAAGTCAGAAATTCTTGATTTTGCATAAAGAGGTAGTTATAACCTCAAATATAAATTTACAGTTAGCTGGGATATTTAGTTTCTCAATTACGTTATTCCAAGTTAACGCTAAAAATACCTCCCGCTGCTCTAAACGGAAGCGGAAGCCAGAAAATTACAACAGTAAGCCGGTACTTCTGGTTATCCGATTTTATTCAAATTGTTACGGTTACGTGTACGGATGGATATAAGTCTAAATGTAAAATTATTGTTTATTACCAAGTCTTCGTTTTCAAGATATCCCGTTCACAAACACACGAGCGCGAGCGCACGCGGATGTGGAGGTGAACACAGAGAATAGTTCTCTATATACCGTATTGTTCCTTTTTAGGGGCATCATAAGTAAATACCATGTAAAATTTAAAATTGTAGCTTCTATCTCTGATACGCATTTTAAAAAAAGTTTTTTGAACAAAAGTTGTTCGGAATTTAATTCTGAATAGTTGTTTAACCAGACTGTTGAAACATATAGATTCTAAAAATGGAAACGTAAAGAACAGAATGAAGTATAAACCATATTTAGTGGCGTAACGTCCAATGGATTGAAATACTAAAATGCAATGCTAATAAAGCACCAATGACTAGTATAATTCTTCAGATATTTTTAAGTAGGCCTTAGCTATTAAAACTAACGAATATGGTAGGCGTCAAGATTATAAAAATGATATATCAATTTGATTTTGTAATAAACATTTAACTTATCCCGTTGGAAATTAATATCAGATAATGTAGCGTGACATCTTATGCAGAAATTAATCGAGTAAGTGGCAACTTCATAATTTAAAATACCTTTACCTGTTAGCATTTACTTAACGAAGGCCGATATTCATAAACTAAGTTAATAAGCAAGCTACAATAAAGATCAAACTAGAAACTTTCACTAATGAATGAAAACCATACAGATGACATTTCAACCAACGAGTCATTAATATTATGATACAATTTAAAGAATGAGAAACATAAATTAAATGAGAAGAAAACGTCGGTGACCGGCGTCAATAAAAAAAATCTGGCGTGGGACAACACACGACCCCTTAAGATATACAAATAACGTCCACAAATGATTAAAATATTATTTACGTTTATTTTCAGAGCGATAACAATCAACAAAAATCATAACGCAAGTTATTGATCTCGCAAAACGCTGCTTAAATTCAATGACTTTCTCTGATAACTCGTTTTAAGGCATTTTTCCAGCATCAATTGTATAACAACCGTAGCAAGTTTAAAAATATTGTTACAGCTGTTTTAAAGAAAATTACAGAAAACTTTACAATCGTAAGAATATGGTGGCACTTCCGGTCATTCGATTTTAACTATATTCTTGCCGTCTCATGTACGGAAGATACGAGACATATAACATTTCATTTTTATTTAATGTTGACCTTTTGAGATATGTTATTTAAAATTAATACTTCAGGTGCTCCCGGCTATTCGATTTTCGGAAATATATTAGATGAAAGGTTTAGCTAATACAAATTAGAATTAAGTAGTAGATAAGAAACGTGCTAAGTTAAAAAAAACTGTTAAAGTCAATTTTAAGAAAATAAAAAAATTTTGAAAATATCTGAAAACGGTAGAAATAAGTGATAACGCGAAATTTTCAGATATGTTACCATCTCTATATTCGAGACACTCTTAATGAACTTCAAAAAAGATCACCTTACAGATGAGTGATAGCTTCAATTTCCTATATAAGCGAATTAGGTATTAGACAATCTTGTCGAATGAAGGTTATAAATGAAGTATTACTCTTAAAGTACATTTCCCACTGATTCCGCAATTATGATACAAAATATTACCTTTTCTCATAAAAATCAATACGACGCTCTGAAACTTTTCATCTTACCGTATACTACATGAAACGTTTTTTAGAATCTATGGAGTAATTGTTAGAATTTTGTCATAATGTCGCGTCGTCGTAAAAAATGAATATACGGAGCCTTATCAATCTGTATAAAATTTGATTTAAAAGTTGCTAAAATGTTGCATTATATTAAAAAAAGGTTTATTAATTACAGAAATTATTCAAAATTAATTTGAAATTCAGTACCATGCCTCTTTAATATCTACCGAAATTTATTCTCAAATGATTAAGGTCAGGAATATTGTATTAACTTAAACCACATTAAAAATTAACGACTGTAAAGATATGTCTTCTTTTCGTTCATCGTTCATTATATCAGTCTTTTCGTACTGCTATATTTTATATCTCATCCACTCCTCCTCTATAATTTAATTTGTTCCGTTCTGCCCAGTTGGGAACTAGAATATCTTAAATTATAGAGGAAAATAATAATTCTTTCGGTTTACAAAGAACCAGTTTGAGTCCCTTTTAAGTAACAATTAGAATTATATATAACATCATTAAGAATTTAGGAATAGAGATCTACCTACGAGATTATAATTTTAATTTTAGTTCACACCATACGCAGCTTAAAGTTCATTTTTAGGAAAAGTTCAAATTATTCTGTCTTGTAGTATTGTATCGTCGCATTTCAAATACCCATTCTAACTTTAATTTTTGTTACAAAAGTAGTTATAACTCAAATAATATTTGTATCTAGTTAAAACTTTGTAAAATTTGATAGATGCTTTGTTGTTGTAAATCTATTATTTAGGATCAGTACTTATGGCGTTCACATGATTCAGAATTAACAAAATTTCATTGCTAGTAGTAATACGGGTATCGACGTGTTTTAAATTTTACAATTAATACACTTAAGATATAAGTAGGGAAGATTAGAGAGCCCGAAATCAGCATCGCAGCCCCATTTTTAACACTAGTAATCGTCATCCCAACGGTGTGCATGTGAATTCGGGGTTTAGTTATAGTTTTCTCTGTCTAATTAGCGGTTTTATTCACGTTTTCGCTGGTTCGCCTTTTGTTAGAGGTTTATTTCACGGTTCTTTGGTTTAATTAGCGGTTTGTTTCACGGTTTCGCGATTTTATTTCACGGTTTTGTTCTCGCTTTACCAGCTTAATTGGCGGTTTTATTCGCGTTTAGCCGTTTTTATTCACAGTTTAATTTAATTAATCAGTAATTAATATAAATAATCGAACATTTATTTTTATTCAGGGTTTAACTTTATTAAGGTATATTTTCGATAATTATATTTTTATGATTCAAATTTATATGCGAATGCTTATTAAAATTCATTCTAATGTAATTAATGGGCTAATTAATATAAATAATCAAACATATATTTTCATTTATAGAGTTCAATTTTATTATAGAATATTTTTGATAATTATATTTTTTATGATTCCAATTTATATGCGAATGCTTATTAAAATTCATTATTATGTAATTAATCGGGCAATGAATTAAAAATC
>JAHWXV010021763.1:0-15492 GCA_024586415.1 Phrixothrix hirtus
TATATATATGTATATATATATATATATATATATATATATATATATATATATATATATAAATTATGCTTTTGTAATTTGCCCCGGACACGAAGTACCGCAAATTTTATAGTACCTAATATATTTGCAGATACTAATGCAATTTATTATTAATAAAAATAAATGGTAATAAGATTTCTTTATAGCTGTTTATAAAAGATTTGCCTACATTCTTTTTAGTTTAAACTAATATAAAGGAATAAAGCCTGACTTTCTATTCATTCTAGTCGTAAAATAGATAAAACTACTTTTGTATAATACGTAACGATTTATACAGTGCAATATGATGTTAATTTATTTAAATATGTAATTGAACAGGTGTATATGTAGAATTGTTATAATCCTTCTATTCAACATATAAAATGTATGTGAACAAATGCAATAGGGTCTAACGGGCGATTGAAGTGAAGGGTGTCCATGAAATAAGAACATCATGTTAACACTAGATATTTCTTGACATCCATGTTACATACAACAAAATACTCATAATTTTCTAGTAAATTGTATAGTTTACGAAATACTTACAATTAAAGCTTTGAGTCAATTACAGTATTTTAAAGCAAAAGACTGTTATACTACCTGAAACTGTTTGTAAATGTAATTTTATAGTCTACTAATGATTCATCCAAATTATTAGTATTGCACCTTAAGAAAAAGCAAACATAGGTAAAATTTTACGATAGATTTAATTATCAGTAAACATCTTAACCAATATTTTGAATTGATACTTAAAATCTATTATAATTTACATACCTATTCTACTCTACCAGACACTGTTAAGTATATTTTTCGTTAAAATACTTTCCTTTCAAAATTAGACGTTAATTTAGCTCTGCTTTAAAATTATCAACGAAGATAGAAGTAGCTCTATTTCCATTTCCATGCATATTAACTTTACTAGGACCCGATGAGGTGTTGAATAATGTTGGTCCAAAAGTTGGTATTTTATCTAATATAATATTTTCAATTTCAGTATAAACCATTTTTAAATAATTAAAAGAAAATCATAAATGATTGTGTTCCATGTTCGACGTTTCAAATACGTGAGTAGTTCCTTGATATTGATGTCCATTTCATGCTTAACATATGTAAACGAGTAATCGAATTAAACACTTATCCATCATAATTTTATCTTTCAAGATTTACGTTTAAAAACACTCCTTGTGATTAAATTTAGGCTAACAGGTACGTATTTGTCACAAATATATATGGAAAAATGAGAAAACCTTTTGTACCACAAGATTGAAATCTTTTACATAATTGTGTTTATCTAGGCACTGTATTGTATTAAATACTTTTCCATACTTTGAGGATGTTTAGAATAAAACTTGTAGGCAATTTAATTGTAAATATGGACTCGTTTAGAATATATTGTAACAATGAAAAAATTGAACGTTAAAAGTTCAATAAAAATCCGTTAAGGTAATACCTTAAAGTACAGTTTTCCTGAATTAGCATTTGAAATGTTCATGGTTTTTGCATAATTGCTGCCAAACGCTGTCCAAAACAGCCTGGAAGACTTATAAATTTTCAAACTGATAAAATAAATTTAGCTTATGTAACTTATTAATAAGCAATCTCATTTCTGTACTTCGGCACAGAATATGCGAGAAAGGGGGCGTAACATATTACAAAAACTATTTCTACCTTTATACCAACTGATGAAATCATTTAAGCTTGGATTTTCACATAAAATTGTACTATTACCTTAAATACCATTTCAACTTAGTGTTTTTATGAAAAAGTTATTTAAAATAGTAATAATTATCCATGTCAGTGCTGGTGTAAATCACGTTTTAGTTGAAATATAATATGATACTTTATTGCTTTCTCTTACCCCATATAGGGTAAATAAAATGTATTGTTATGGCCCAAAGTTTATAATGTAGTAATTTTAATAAAAATACGTTTTCAGGCTCCCAGAGTACGAAAATGTCGTTTTTATGTATTGGTGTGTGTATATGAGTATGCGCACACGCATGTACACACACACACACCTGCGAACACACACAGAGATTGAGGCAACGCACATGTTCGTACGCGCACGCACGCACATAGACACGCACACATACATGCACACGCAGGAACGTGCACGCGCATAAGCATACGCCCATTTTCACCCACGAGCACACCCGTATGCAGGTTCGCGCACACACGCATGCGCGTATGCATGCACGCATGTATGCACGCATGCATGCACGCATGCACGCACTCAGGTACGCCCACAAGCACGCATGCACAACCGGACATTTGCGCGCACGCACACACCTAGACACACTTTCACATACATAGACATGTCATTTAGTTTACGGTCCTATTGAATTGCATGTAAATAGTTCGGCTAGCTGCAGCTGCTGCTTACTGTCAATTTGTTTCGCAACTTTAATGATTCAATACCTAAAGTCGCGCAATAGCCTCTAAATTCCTTAAATGCCCTAAATAGCAGCCCCAAATATGCAAACCCAGACTGGCCATTAGACGAGTATCACGATCGGGTTGACTTAGAATTTGGTTGTTCATATTCCAGGAGCTAAGCCTAACAACTTGATTGATGACTATTTTAATACATGAAGTATATAGGTTTTAGTGACTTAAAGCTCGATAAGTTTTCTATATAAACATTGCTATTTAGATTCATACGTTATTATTGCATGATATCATCTAACTGTATTCAATTTAATTGTGTGGGTGATGGTCTGCACCTATTCACATCAAGTGAATAACGTCTCCTTACGATTCTAGAATAATAAAACGATTATTTTTTATTGTATCGTTTATGCACGTGTGTTGCAACGTTGCATAAAATAATCTTTAACTAATTAATGTAAAACAGCCGTGACAAATGATTTTTAAACATATGTAATGCGTAAATTAGTATAGTTTAATTTGATATAAATTGAATTCTTAATGTAGTAAAAGTAGTAGTTATTATTATCTAAGAAGGATAAAAAATGGTAAATCATGAATTATGAGAAAAGTATGAATGGAAATTGCAAAAATTTTGAATTATTATAGAGATGGACTTACCTAAACTACATTAATTATTAAGATTTTAACAGTATAATAACTTTTAAATTAGATAGCTAATAACTATATAATAATACGTATCTAAATGACTAGCTATTATAAAGAAATATAAATGCTAAAACCTAAATAGACAAATATTTACCGTAGAAAACAGGCGTTGGATAGTATTGATGAATAACTTTTAACATACAAGTGAATTTTAAATATTAATCTACTTTCCTACAGAAAATATTTATAAGCTTAAAAAATAAATGTTGTAACAATAGAGTTATGATAAAAACCCTAGTTATAGCAAATCAAAATACAAGAGTATATTTCGTTTTAATTAATAGTCAAGAAATTAAAATTAATTTTCACAAAAAAAAAGAGGAAATATGGTAAAATATTAATATATTTTAATAGTAATATCAGAATAAGTATTAGAGTATTCATAAAAATCAAAAAGTAATCTAAATTGTTGGTTGGGTGACGCGGATACGTCTTTCTTTGTTAATAATATGACACCCATTGGTAATATAAATGACCTTCTTTTTGAATTTAATGAAGCAAATCGAGTTATTTTGGTCCAAAGTTTCATCAAAGTTAGTAAGCAGTTAAAAATGATCAAGGTTAAATATTTGGTTCAACGCAGTTTGTTTAAGAAACGAAGTTTTTCCGAAATACATCAGTGTACGTAATTCTAATCATAGTCACCAATCACAAAAAGGTTTATCAGTAGGTAAACAAACATGGTTAAAGGACGAGAATAAATTTTGTTGCGGTAGAAAAGATCAATTACACTTAAAACTACATCGCTTACATCTACTATTATAAACTATATTACATCTTCTAGAATTAAGCTATCTGCTCGCTACTGGTTTTGACAAAGTTGCAAAATTTAGCTATCCAATTTAGACAAACCTGTTAAATAAGCTTTATAATTTAATTTATAATAATCACAAAAATAAAAATAATCCAGACTTTCGCTTTTTCAAGAAATCTTTCTGTAAATTTAACTTTAATTCGAGGTTTTTAGAACTTAAAACAGCTTTATTTAATAGTGAAGGGGTCAATATCCTAAATACAGGATTAAAGTTTAACCATATTAATAAGATATGTCCCCAAGAATTTACTTTACACGGCATTTAAGTTAGAAACTATTATTGACCGCGATCACAATCACAATGAGATTAGACAGCATCTCGGGAAGTCTTTGAGCACTCACAATTCCAAATTACAAAAAAGTAATTTTAACAATTCCAAGTTAAAAAACATCCTTAAAAAGAAAAACCTTAGCAACTCTGTTTTTTCTAAATCTGATAAGGGCAATTGTCTTGGGGCCTTGCATAAAAACGACCACATCAAAGATACTGAAGGATTTTTTGTTACTCAACAATTTGCAATTTGTACTAACAACCCCTTCTTTAAATACCGCAAAATTTTAAATCAATAATTGAGTGATAGTGACATTGTTCCGAAATCTTCAAACATCAATTATAAATATTTACTATTAATGAACCCTTTCGTACTAAGATTTTATTTACTACCAAAAATCCACATAGTAGATGCTCCTATGAGGCCTGTGCGTTGAAACACCAATACTACGGCCTTCACACTCAACATATTTTTAAATAATTTGCTTAAGAGTAATTTAAATAACACTTACTTCCTACATATTAGCAGATGAACTAATAAGTTTTATACTTAAACTTGGGTATTTGCTTGTTTCATTTGACATCATTAATCTTTTCCCTATTATTTCCGCTAATGAATGCCTTGAGATAATAGCTATACATATCAAAAAGATTCTTCCTTTAGCACTTCAACAAGATTTTTTAACTTTAACAATATCATTTATTATCAAATAAATGGTCTAGCCACGGATAGAAATCTTGCCCAATTCCTTACTGAAATTTTTTGAAATAACTTGGAAGCCCATCACATTATTAAGAACCAATTTAAATGCTCTAAAATCAAATTTGGCGTCGTTATGTAGATAACATTTTGGTTATATTTGTAGATATTCAAAATTTTTAACTTCGTTTAACAATATTCATCCTCATGTTATATTCATATTAGAGATTGAAAATAACAACACAACAATTTTCTTGATGTAAAAATTACAAAACAAATCAGGAATATTCAATTCAAGACTTATAGCAAACCCGCTACCACTAACGCGGTCATAAATTTCTACAGAAATCATCCTCTATAACATAAGCACGCAGCCCTTCGTTTCCTTTCCTTCGGATTAGTAAAAGTTACTTTAAACAAAGAATCTTTCTGTTTAGAACTTAATGCAATTCTACAAATAGCGGTCAGTAATGATTACCCGTTGTATTTAGTCAAGAATTTATTTCATATAGTAAAGAAAAAGCTTTCTATCCGTTCCAATCTTGCCCCTTTCAATAAATCTAAGCCTTCCACATATCACAGCCTTCCGTAGTATGGCAAATTTTCTGAGCAATTGGCGTACATTTGTTACGTTCTTAGTTACATTCCTTTGATGTTTTACATTTATTTAGATTCTGTATTATATTTACACACCAATATTGCCAAAATTTCGTTATTTTTATTAATTGCACAAATAGAGGTACGCCACTGCGTAACGTAAAAGATACAATTTATTTACATTTATATTCATATTTCTATTTAAGCTGTACACGATTCGTTTAAGAATTTTTGGAAGGTCGCACTAATAATGACCAGTTCTATAACTGTTTGCGATATCAATATATTCTATTGTTATATATTTTCTGTTTCTGTCTTTAAAGGGTAAATTAATTAATTTTACTGACGACACCTTCTAATTTCGTCGTATTTTCTTCATTAGCAAGTAGTTCAGGATACCAATGTGTACCCAGAAAACCGGTTCTATTAAATGTTAGGGATTGTATACTGCAACGTCTAGATACATTTCAAGAACGACACAGCGAATATTCACACATTTTAGTGGAGAATCCTTTATCCATCTCTCTAGTGAAATTAAACTGAAAAAGGCGTATATAAATATAAAAAATCTAGATAACTGTTATTTCGCTTGGGCTATAATTTCAGCTCTCTTTCCAGCAGACATGTTGTAATTCTGTTTCGTTCTACCCTCACTATATAGCAGTATTAAATTTTCAAGGTATTATTTTCCCTAAACGTGCGAATTCTACACAATTTAAATATTTTTTAGAAATATATACTACAATTTCACTTAACGAGTTATGATTTATCTCGAGTGACTCAATGTATCCCCATACTTCTGTAAGTCCCTGGTACATGTGGGACTACTCATATAAATTTACTATTAATTACTGTGAAACATGTGGACATTAAAGAAGAGAATAAAAAATGTAACACAGATCAGGAGAATGATAGTGAGGAAGAATTTCAAGTGCTTCAGGAAAAACTTACTAACAAAATGCATTTATCTACAATTACAAGATATCATTATTGTTATATACAAAATTTAAGTCGACTCGTACCAAGTCAGGCAACTAGTGAGCATACAAAAATCTATATTTGCAAGAGATGTTTGTGCTAATATAAAAATCAAGAGCAACGCGATTTACACACGTTATACTGTAATTTTGGTATTACATTACGGAACGGAGATAAAAAATTCGCTTTCATAACTTTAAGAATAAGTTGATTACACCATGCGTGATTTATGCTGATTTTGAATGTTTAGCTAAAAAGACTTCTCCGCCCTTAGAAGATAGTTCAAGAAGCTAAAGAAATGAAGAAATGAAATCCGTAATTCTAAATACTACACTTACAGCAAACATGAACCTGAGCTTCGTAACTATAAATTTGATCATGATGCAGATGTTTCACGGTGGTTCGCTGAGGAGTTAGCTAGCATTTCTAATGATTTAGCACCTTATTTCGATCAATTGATATCAATGAAACTTTTAACGTCAGCACCAGTTTGTCATATTTGTGAAGAAGCTTTCTGGCCAGAAGAAGAAAGGCTCCGAGATCATTCCCATTGTACGGGGGAATATAGATGTGCAGCACACAAGTCATGCAGTTTGAATTACAAACTAAAAAGGATAGTAGCTGTGGTATTTCACAATTTATCGGGTTACAATAGGCATTTATTAATCAAAAATTTAGTTTAACACATTCCTGTTAATAGTTTTTTTACCCAAAAACAAAGGAGAATTACACATCTTTCACAAAATGCATGCAGAATAGTACAAACATTAAATTGAGGTTTATAGATTCAATTCGGTTTTTAAATAGAAGTTTAGAGAAACTGGCTTCCTATTTAGCTTATGATAAGCTTTCGATTTTAAGACATGAATGTGTTACAGCAAACTTAGGTAACGACAATTAAATTCAATTGTTACTTCGCGAGGGGAATTATCCGTACGATTATTTAGATAATTTGTCCAAATTTAATTAAATAACTCTACCGTATAGAAACGCGTTTTAGAATGCCTTAAAACAAGCACTGTGACGTTTCAATTTGTGATGAAAGGTGCACCGGGAAGATAAAGAATTTATATTCTACAAGGGGACAGCTCAGTCGTGATGGGTTGGTTCTGGTACTGCTTTTCGGATGTGCTAAGCGACTCTGGTGCCTTTGTTCGTCTGATTGCGCAGTAGGCATACCTGCAAAATAATTATTTATCGAGGAACGTCATTTATTAATGGTGATATTCATTTGACAATCGTTTTGGTTTCCGGCGATATTATATAGAATAATTTATTTACACAAATTAAATGGAAATTAGAACAACTTATTGACATAAATCAAACAAAAACTAAAATAGCTCATTTACGCGAATCAAATGAAAATTAAAACGGTATTCTAGTAGCATAACAAACAAAATGAATTGTTTACAATCGATTATGGACGTACGAAGAGTCAGCTGTTGTGTGAATTGTAAGCAGCTGTCAATATTTAGGATTGTCGCTATGGTGTTGCATGATATCGACGCGATGTATTCTGACTTTGCCCAGATCTGCGCCCCTGATACATTTGAGCATGAAAGTAGGCAGTATACTTTAAGGTGTAGGCATGACCGCGTCGCCTGTTGAGACCGACATGTATGTAATTTATACGGGAAATAATCAGGGACGGATATTTAGTACGGCGGCGTTGGTGTGTACTCGTGACCTTTCTTGCCACTCACTATCGCTAAGCGTCGCGGCGTCTGGTGTCATTGGCAAGTCGCTATATAGCAACTCGCCGGCAGATGATAAGACGGTTTATGTCATAGGTAACCTCAATACATCTTAGTTATACCTCCGCTATTAGTATAACTCAATGCACAGCGACGCTGATGATCGCCTGACGTCGGGCACGGTTACAGAGGAACTTGTTTCTGGTCGACTCAAGATCGGTTCTGTTGCAGGTTCGGAGAAAGAAACGATAAGGACGCTCGGTCGTGAGGACTCCTATTGTTATTTTATTCCATTCTTAGGTTTGTCCTCGTTGCAGAGCAACTCGGGACGGAACGGCGGTTCAGAATCTGAACGTGTACGATTGGACCTCTAGTATACAATGATTTTTAATAAATTATTAATTTGAACAGTACTCAGGATTTTCGCAGATTTGGTGAGTCCATAAGACGTCACGCAAAAATCGCTGCAAAATTTAGTAACAAAATAGTTTGATTTTACCGAAAAGCTTTTACGGTCTAGCATGGATATACTTGCAGCAATATCTCGCATTCAGTCTCACACAAAGACTGCTTTCGTTTCACAAAAGCCTCTTATTTTTAGTTAAACCCATATTCTAGTTCTTCCTTCAGCGAATATGGATTTCGGCGGTTTTCTCTCTCTGCTATCGAATTAATTCGGATTACAAATACATTTGCTTTAAACAAATTGTTGCATGACGATGCAATACTGCGTAATACTATTTAATTGCTTTTCTTTAATTAACTAATATTTAAATTATCTGAGACTTCTATGTTAAATTCTTTCGGTTATCATTACAATGTTGATTAATTTCAGACGCTAAACGGTGATCCATTTGTTGCGTCATATTGTACAATCTTTATTAATTAACTTATAGCTTCCTTTATACCAGATTTTATTAGTTCATCAACTTAATCTGGAGGAGCAATCGATGGACTAAATATTGTTTAAGCAATTCTTTAGTTTGAAAATAAATTAGAAGTATACACTCGCGCGCGGTATTTATTTGACACCTTCTTAAAGTTTGTTTTGTCTTTGAAAAAATCTTAATTATTACATTTCAGGAATCACTAATATAGCTAATACATGTGAATTCTCGGAATTCCACCAGATCGGGTTTCGCGATATTACTGCGGTTTCACGGGAAACGTCACAATACACATATCCGAGTTAACTATCAACATGCGTGTCACGCATGACAGGAATTTAAAGTAACAAATTTAATTGAATACTGTTTGCTTAATATGAAATGCGATGTAATGATCTTGTTTATATTTTCAAAAATTTTAGAGATATTTCTTATAATCGTTATGGTTTAGATATTTCATGCTATTTAACTATTGCGACTTTTTCTAGGGGTACCGCTCTAAAGTACATCAAAGTTAAACTGGATTTATTAAATAATGTTGACATGATATAGTTTTTCAAAGATGCACTTAGTGAATGAACAAAGAAATACAGTGAAGAAAACAATCGCTATATGAAAATCATTGATCCTGAAACACCAAGTTTTCAGGCCACTTTGATCTCAATAATATGTATGGTTTTGTAATGTGTTATTCTCTACCCGTCGTAAGCTTTAAGTGACATACTTAAGATGAAATTGCTAGCATAAACATAACGGATGTTCAGAATGATAGCAGTATAGCTTACATTCTTGAAGTAGATTTTCAATACCTGAAAGGGTTACGTTCATTGCAGCATGATCTTCGGAATTGTTTTGAGCATATCCAATCACGATAGGGGGTAAAGAATACGAATCTACCTTTAGCACTTTATTCTAAACGAAAATATGTTATTCATTATGTTAATTTGAAACAAGTTATGGAAGCTGGTCTAAAATTAACTAAAATACGTAGAGCAATCAAATTTTAACAATCGCCCTGACCTAAAAGACATGTCGATTTAAAAACAGCCTTAAGATCAGCTGCAACTAACATCTTCGAACAAAATAATTGTAAACCGATGATAAATTCAATATACAGAAAAACAATGGTATTTGTACGTAAATATGGACATTTGATATTAGCGACAAACTGGAACGGGGATATGGAACAGCTCGTTATATTTCATTTTCATTTCGTAAATGTATACTTTTCGTTGAAAATTTGGTAGCGATCGAACTAAACAGAAATTAAGTACTCTTTAATAATAGCCCGTTTTAGATTTATCAAAAACTCTCATATACGATTTAATTACAATTTGATGTTAAACGCATTTTCAATAGGGAAAGCTTCCTTATGTTACTCAGGTACTGATTCCCTTATATATCAATTAAAATGCGAGGACATGTAAACCTTTATAAAAGAAAATTTTAATTTGATACATCCAATTATGTTATCGATAATCCATGTGGTATTCAGTTAGCTAATAAAAAAGTGTTAAGTAAAATGAAAGGATTAGCAATGCGGTCGGATATTTTTAAATTTTTGGCTTAAAAAGCATGATGTACAATATGCAAGTACGAAGGTCTAACGAACCAATTAAAGAATTTAAGCGAATTGGAGATAATGTTGTAAAAGACGAAATACCTTTTGAGGATTATCTCAGTTATCTTCAAAATCATATTCATATAGTTAAGGAGCTGTATATGCTGAGGTGTTTAAAACATTTCATTTAGACCATTAAGCAAATAAAAGTAGCATTGTCACATGTAATTGATGAACACTATCTACTTAAAGATAACATTACCATGCTTGCTTGGGAGAATTCTCCTATAACTGATAGTGATAATATCAATTATTAACAATTTTTTATTAAAGTTAAATTAAATTTCAGTGTTTCGTTTTAAATTCTAGAATCCCTTTTAAAGTAACACTGTTGCGATAGTAGGAAAACAAATAAATTTATCTGAAAAATGTTGGTTATTAAAATTTTTAAGCAATTGAAATTTAATTAGAAACTAAAGAAAGTGGTTGCTGGTTAATTGTATGTACGTACATGTATTTTTTTTTTACTTATAGACATTTAAAGATTTATCTAGGGTATGGTTCGAAAACCGGTTAAGTGGTTGACTTTCGCAAAATGTCTCATTAGTGCCACTATGCACAATATTTAGCGCTCGTTGTTGTGAATCAACTATTAAGATTTCACACTTTAATTCACTAAAATGATAATTCGTAAAATACGTTAAACGAAATACTTGTATTTTTAACAAGATGAAAATCGCAGTACTTTGATTTTTATTAAATGTGCTTTTAATGTTGAAAAAATGTTTCCTGTTCAAAACAGTAAATGTCTATTATACAGCTGTTTGTTTGGATTTATTTTTATAAAATGTTGGACGCGTACAATTACATGAAACGAAAGCTGCTAACACAATACTAATAGGTTTACAAAATAACAAATAGCTAAACATCAAATAGTAATTCACAGTAATACCGAATATAATCAATGAATTGCTTTCTATATTAGTACCGGTTCCATTTTACTACATTCCTTATCTATGGGAAAGCAATATTAATATAAGTACGGGCTTTCCATTTTAGTAACTTGAGAACCTTTTTTATGTTCTAGTTTGAGCCAAAACCCAATAAGATGTCTTATTACTTTTGTGTAAGGCTGGTATTCGTATTGGCGCTCAATATTAATTTATCAGGAAGTAATCGTCCGTGCATTCAAATCATTTATCGTGTATAACGTATGGCTTATGGTTTACTGAATTAAAAGTTATTTTTTAATGCACCGCTAGTTCCATGTCTAAAATGAACAGAAGTAAAATTTTGGCAGGTTTGGCTAGTAACAAACTACCAGTGCTAACTAGTGCGTGATTTTATACATTTTGTTTAAATAGCTTGGTTTGGAATAGTAAGGCATGTAAGCTGCATAGAATTGCTTAGAATTAGACTTTTTTATCTACGTTTCTGTAGTAATGTGCATTTCACATAATTCAAAGAGTAGGATAATATAAAATAAAATTATTAGCCCGTTTTTTATAACACAATGTATAATACTGTTCGACGCAAACTTGGAACCTACAGTTTTATTTATACTAGATATTGATGTGAATATTAGAGGCAAATGTTGGTAAATTACAATCGACACATGGCGTATATCTAATTTCATTGCAAGTTGAATTATTAATAATAAAAATGAAGACTATATTCAAGTTGCACTTGTGGTTAATCTAGTCATTGCATTGAAGATTGCAGCAATAGCATGGAGTTTAAAATTTCATGTTTAAAATTACATTGCAGTAGTAGATCTCAAATGTCTTATTTCACAAATCGTAATAAAATTTTTATTATACTGGCTTTTATTTAGATTAGCATTAACTGCGCATTTTCTAAACTTATTTTTTCATATATTTAAAAAAAATTAATATGTTATAATCAAACTTTAAAACCAAATTGCAATTGTCGATTCATTTTTAGAACATTATAGCATTAGTGTGTCATTGAAAATTTAATTTCAGCGCCCCAGTTAGACGAATATAATGGTTCTTGCCAGTCTTCGGATTTAGATGATAATCAACGCGAAATTGCAGATGAAGTGGAAAAAGTATTTGGAAATGAGAATTTTAAAAGTGCTTGGTATTTAATTCAGAGTCGTCTTATCTGTTTGATTATTTTATTATTGTTACAGATGAACTTAAAGTAAATTTGCTATCTGATACAGGGTCAGAAACAGGAGAGAGAGAGAGAGAGAAAATTATGAAACATATGGTAATGATCAATCCTTATTTGGAAGTGATTACTTTGATGCAGATCCAAGTTATGTTTTACCAGCTAGTTCAAATTCTATCCTGGAAACTGTATCTGGTGAAGAGATTGTAGGCATAGATTACTTGATTTTCAATAAGCAACTTCATTAAAATGAAAAACAAGGAATCGATATCAAAACAATTATAGCGTCGTTATTAGATAATGTAATAGCCAGAGTATGATGCACAGTACAGGCAAGTAAAATAACAAAGAACGCAATCCAGTGGAAAATTAATATTTTTAGAAAGCATCACGTAGAAGGAAACACGTAGGTTAGCGAAGGTACCTAATATGTTGACCGTAGTAGATGTAAATTCAAATGCACTAAGAATATTTCCGAGGAAGTTAGGGTTAATCTATATAGAAACCATTGGAATTTGGGTTTCAAAGGGAAGAAATGGTTCTGCCCAATATAATTGTAAAACCAGTTAGAACATGACTTCTTATAAGATTTTCAACAAAAAAAGACAGAAAATTCAGTAAGCAAGTCTTTTTTCTACAGATTATAGGCAAAATGCTCAAGTGTACGCAAAATCTTAATTGTCGACCTTTTGCGTATATGCTGGTGCATTAAGCGGTGCTATAGCTAAACAACACCTTGCTAGCTGTTATTCATAGGGATATTATACATGGGAAACAAAATCCAACAAACAAAACAAAGGATGAGGATATTGTTTATGTCAGAAGCAATATATAATTATTTCCTACTATAGAATCCTATTACATCGGCAGAAAGTACCTTGATACAAATATAAATATTAAAAAATGTATTTACCATATGTTGAAGCTTACAAAGAAAATAACGACAAAACAGTGTTCCAAGTGCTTCTACAAACCAAAAGAGGACCAAGATCTCATTGGCGTAAATTATGAAAGATCGCTTCAACAAAGAAGTAGTTCAGGAAAAATCCTATAAAGAACATAAAAGCAGAAACAATTTGTGCCAGGAAGCAAAAACACAAGACAAAAGAGATGCAAATCGAAACAATAAATTTATGTTTATTCGCCTGGATTTATAAATAGTTCTGCAATCTCTAAAGCGAGCTATTGGTCCACTTTATTGTGCAAGAAAATTAGTAGTTCTCAACCTCATGATCTTTCAATTATTATTGCCAAATAGAGCCTATTGCATTTGTGGGAACGAAATATACGGGAAAAGAGGCAGACGTGAGATTGACTGTTGTCTTTATTATTAATTAACTAATTGCGTGTCATCTAGCATAGAGCACCTTACCACTTTTAAGATACGTGTGGTGGATAAAATGGAAACCAACACATTTCGGTTATGCTACTGTGGGCTGTCCAAAGAATAGAGTATTTGAATAGAACAGAAGCTTTAGAATCCAGCAATTCCTATATGCATACCGATTCAATGCCCTCCGCTGTAGAAAGAGCATAAAAGGTTATGAAAACTACTTTTATGAATTATTGGAGAAACATTTTTCGTAAAGCTCGAAAATCGAAAGCAAAAGATCATAATGGAAAAAAGTAAACCATTGAGCCATATTACGGAAAAGAACAGATATTTCATAATATACTGAATCTAAAGGCACTTGCTAATATTACTATCTTCAATAGAATGAGAGACACTGGCGCAAAAAGGGTATATTGGTTGAAATTAAAAATAATTCCATATCTAAAAGGGAAAAGTTACACTATATCATTCAACTATGATCTTTTAAATGAATTTAAAGCTTAGACGTTTTTCAAGCTTTAAGAATTCTATCATTACCTTCTATACCCAATACTCCTTTGACAATATCAAGAATATATAAAATTAATAATTCTAGCACAGCTATAGTATCACTAAAGCACGGAGAAGTACCCCAATTGAGAAATCAATTATATAAAACTGGACTTCCCAGAAATGACTAGCTGAAGCTCTGTAAAAAAATATATTTTCGGTAGAGCTTCATGAATGGATTAGAAACTTGAAGTCTTCTATAAATGCAGCTGATCTCACAATAGAATCAACTGTAGAAGACGACACAGGTGACGAGGACGGGCCTTTAATATAATATCAGAGTTATGCAAAGTATTATTAATCTTCTTTTGGAAATTGTTCTCTGTTTATCAAATAATTTGTTCTTTTTAGTCAAGTATACGATATAATTTGCAAACTTTACGTAAGTAAAATTGGATATTAGCAAATAACTTTTTGTGTGTGCCACCAACTACACACTTTCAGCGCAGGGTACATTGTTAACTCAATGATGAAATTGTAAATTCAATAAAATGCAACTGGCATAATTAAGTCAGGTATTTCCCAATTCAATTTACTTTTTGTATGAACATATAAATAGTGTATGCTTCAGTTTCCATATTCAGATGTCTTATGTAAGCCATCGCAAAATCTTTTTTAGTTATAAAATTATCTTGGAATTCGTGTTGGAGCAACTAAGTAGTGCAAAAAGGGGTATTTGTGCTTCTTTTTGGACCAAGTAATTTCCTAGTCCTGTGAAAAGAGAGTTGCGTGTATAAATAATTATAACATTTAATATAATTCTAATCAAAAGGCACGATTATTATTAGTTACAAGTTATTTCTACATATTTAGATATATATATATATATATATATATATATATATATATATATATGAGTTC
>JAHWXV010021775.1:0-16110 GCA_024586415.1 Phrixothrix hirtus
CTTTTGAGATTTTAACCTACTTAGTTAGGTTAGAAATTCTCTTGGTGAGAAGCCTTAGAATTGTTCGTGATACAATCGGCTTTTCATCCTGCCGAATTAATTTCAAAATTCGTGCCATAACTATTAGGAGGAATCAACTCATTTATTTCATATATATATAGCATAATATATAGCTGAAAATATTTTTCAACATTACAGTTTTGATTGGTTTTGAAAAAGTTGTGATACTCTTATTCTATTTGTAATTTTCGTATACTGAATGCCAAAATATGTAAATATTTCGAAAACCAAAAGTATAAACTTTTCACCACAAGTAATTTAGAGCAAAAATTGATTTATCTGAGATCAAACTTAAATTATGTCTGAACGCAATTAGTTAATCTTGTTTGTATTTTGTTAAGAGAAGCTTAAACCCTAGATATAATAAAATATAACGCATTCCATAATTTGAACACAAAACCCAATATTAATATTTATCTTTACTGAGAATATTACAAAGCTCATTTATTTTATTTGGAATAACTTTACACCATAGGTCGAAATGTCAAAATATATATTCTTTACCAACAAGATCAGATTTTACAGTTTTCAGGGTATTTACTATTGACTGTCCTCAGCCGATTAATACACATATTAGAAAATTGCTTAATAGAAGGTGTTCAGAAAATGGGGAAAATGAGGAAAATTACGTTAACAGCACGACTATTGAATTTAAAAAATAAAACATCTATTTTAAGGTAAGTAATTAATCCTAATTCGTTTTCTGAGGTTTTACGATTTTTCTCTTGTAATGTTTTTCTGCCGGGCTTTCTTTGACGGTGACTGTTGTCAAAGCAATAGCATCAAAATTTTTAAACAGGTGACGCTATATGAGAAAGCCACGGATAGTTTCTATACAGCAGTCGCCGACAGACCGTTAAAAGTATCATTGCTATTGTTTTCCTCTTCCACCGCGTTCAACAATTCAGTTCTTTCTTGTTAGACCTTCCAATTTGTCCTAGTGTATTGTGCCTATGTTCTACATCTAGTTTCCCTTTTTTGTTAAATAATTAGTTCAGTAATTTCAAAGTACAAACTCGATGTTGAATTAGGGCATAGTCACATTAATTGTACACATTTAAATTATTTAATAACATTTCTTTAATTCAATGCTAACAGAACATCCTGTAGATATTTCATTTAATTATTACGTGTATAATTACCGAATGTTAACCGATTATTAAGTTCATTTATACGTTTATTTTTACTTATTTAATTAAAGCAGCATTTACTAGCATTAAAATTAGGTATATTTTATAGTTTCTTGTATGAAATGGTCTAATAGTTCAAGATTCTTGACCTAACTGAACAAAACATTACCTATGTGGGTCTAGGGATTTGAACTTTGTGTATAAATAATACGAGTGTTTCGAACTGATTAGATAACGTGTGTTAGCTTTAGCCATTTATGGAAAATTTTACTTTATATTAATTAGTTTAATTGTTTTGTTTCAATTAAGATGTAGTTTATTTATTTAAAGATTGATTTGTATTTATATCCGCTATATTGTGTATAATTTTGATCCAGTTATTCCATGTAGTTTAGACAGTAACACTAGTTTTGTTAATTACTTTCAATCATAAACAGTACTATGAATGTTTGTTACTACTGTTTCAAGACCGAAACTGTATTAATTAATTTTTAAATTTGTTAACTATTCAAATTTAAGGGCTAGACAGTTGTTTCTCCTTGAAGCCACCAATAACCATTTTATATAGAAGTCGCCGCGTGAAGTTCGATTCTTCAGACATAGCTTAACCACTTTAGTGGGCAGGGCTACTCCTCGAGTAAATTTAGAACATAATTCACCCCAAATATCGAGTGGTGCATTATTTCTATTTGCATAGAGTAAATCTCAATATTATTAAATCTGCAAAATCCGTAATATTTATTTACTTTTCATAGTTAAAATTAAAAGTTAACGAAACGATCGTACTTACATAAATACAGGTCGCATTTTCCCCAAAATTTGGAGGGAAGAAACGGTTGGTTACAACGTCTAGCGTAAAAATCACGAAGATTATTAAACCACACATTTTGTTTTGAATTAAGCAAAAAATTCTATACTGTTTAACTACGGATTGTTTATTCAGACACTTATCGTATTGTTGCAAAGCATTACGTTTTCACTCCATGCAGTGGCGTAGCCCACACCTCCTATGCGAACTTTAGTCAAGGGTAAAATAATCCAACATCAAACAATAAATACCTAACATAGAACACACACGCGAAAATAACATTTTTACAAGAATAAATATAACCGCAAACGCACAACAAGCCATCGCCATCTTAGTGGTCATTTACCGTTAGATCGATCGAATCAATAATAACGGTTTAAAAGTGCACTAGTACGACACCGAGTATCCGCAATTAATAGAGAAACAACCGCCAGATAATTTTAAAAGGTTTATACCAAGATGATAATTCAAATGTTGTAAAATTCACTTTTTTTATGTTTTAATAAATGACTTTCTGTTATAAAGTTTTATTACTGAAGGTATAATAATACAGATAAATAATAAAGGATTATATCACAAAAGTAATATAGCCACAGTTCATCTAAAATACTTGTAAATACAGAATAAACAAAAATGTCAAAGGGCAGCACAATTTAAAATAACAAGCTTGCAAATATCCTGAGTCTCGGAGTTAATTACAAGCAATGTTAATTAAAATAAAGTACATTCATAGTGCTTTAAAATGAAATTCAGATAAATATAGCAGTTTGAAGGTGTACACCGAGCTCTATAAGTAAAGGAAAAGTACAATTAGCTTACGAACTACAGCTAAGTTAAAAATTCAAAAGTGTTAATTGAGCTAATTGAACTAATGTCATGACAAAAATTAATATAGACAGTGTAACAAATTAAGAATAGTAAATATTCTTGAACCGGAACAATTTATAAGCCTGAGTTCACACTAGGAAGCAGCCGTGTAAATAGTTGTAACCTGTGCATATTCTAAGTAAGTTTTAGACAATTTCCGCAGCATCCGAGGAACAGTCCTGGGCCCCACTCCGACTTGAAAGCTAACTTGCGGCATTTGTGACATTGTTTCAGCCCCAGCTGGACACGTTACACTAGTTAGTTGAAAATTAACAATTAACAAGAAAATCATCTAGTTCTGCGATGGGGATGCTATTAATAATATTGCTGCTCAAATTAGTATTAACAGGTTTTCCTTGTTTCAAAATCTCGATGAAAGGAGACTAACTAGGTTGACTCTTTCCCGCCTTCTAATTACCATTACAAACGCTATTTAATTATTCTATGAACTACAAGTCAATTTGCGTAATTTTATTCCAATTAATTTTTAAAATAATATCTTTTAACAACGAAAAACTACTGTTTAAATAAATTTTCAATAGAACTCATTCGTATCTGTATAAAACATAGCATAAGATATTCAAACGATTATTTATCGCTTCAGATTAGCATATGGTCATTTACAGGTCTTATATTTAGTAAAATTTACATTATAAATTTTCATTTCACCTTATTAGAGGAATATTTAATGATTTATAATCATCGAGTTAAAATTTCCATTATATTAAATGAACATTTTGTGTAAGGATGTTCCCAGAATCATTTAGTTCTACGCATTTTACATATTTTTTAAAATTGACTACCCGCTAACTGCCGTAACAGCGATCGCTAATTTCGTATTGGAAAAATTCTATACGAATCTGCGATTTATAATAGTAATTGTCGTTAATTACCAAGATAATCTAATGAGATTTATGAACACCTTAATTTCATCAAATTATGTTCCTTATTTTGCAAACTTATTAAACTCTAATGTAAACATATATCTGCAGATTATTTATTAGTCTACGAGATTTGCACTCTGAAAATAATTTGTTTAAATTAATTGTTTGTGTTCCAAAACTCGTGAATTAATACAAAATCGCATAAGATCTTACATTCGAAAAATTAAATAAAATCGAACGTATTTCATTTATATAGAAATATAATTTTAAAAATGGGAGGTGTTGAAACCCTCCGGAACTAATATAAAATAACGTAAAATCCAACATTAGAAAAATGTAATGAATTCAAACGGATGTGTTTCATTTTCTAAAAATATTTGTAATGTGTTTTTGAAAGAGTAAAATTAGCGCTTCTGTTTTGTCTAATTAGTTTGTTTTAAATGTAAAGGAATTCTATAAATCGCTTTCAAAAACCTTAGTAATTCCATTATTTAACTAATATTTTAGAACGGCAGCATTTTACTATGAACTTTTACTTTTTACTTTTGAACATCGTATATATATTTTTACACCGCTTCAATCAGCAAACTTGCTTATTCCTGTATAACTCGATTTATTTTTAAATGCATTTTTATTTGATTATATAATAACGTAAAGAACGATAATCAACTATTGTCTTGTAAACATTAGATTAGAAGTTCACGAACTTGACCTTTCGCCATAAAAATAAACAGGTGTCCCACTGTGAAATCGTTTATAAAATTGTACATATTTTTAATACGTAAGAAACTTTTATAACTTAAAACCGCTATTCTACCGCTTATGCCAATTATTATTCAAAATGTGGGATTATTTCTACTTCCCTATTGATTTTTATAATGAGGTTTATAATTTATATTTTTGATTTAGCTTGTTCGAAGGTTTGAAAACGTATTTTTGTTTACATTAATCAAGCCACATTAATTATATAATTGTTTTTGTATTCAAATTTACCGTTAGTAATTACTAGACAAACTGATATAATTAATTAATCCAAATATTTATTTATTTAGTACTTTTAACGGAAAATGTCAATAAATGTCTTTGATCTCTGCTACCAAATTAGGTGACGAACACGTAGAACTTACGGGTTTGCTAGCCATGATTTTCAGAGTACTTTCAAAGTTCATTTGAATAGTATTTTACCTGTGAATCGAGAATACTTTTAAAGTTCATTGGAATAGTATCTCACCTGAGAATCGGGCGTACTTTCAAATTTCATTTGAATAGTGTCTCATGTGAGAATTATATATACCTGTAACTTGCTGTTTATAAACGAAATAAGCCGTTTGTAGAATACAAATTGCCATAGCGGTATTCTGCATTAAGATGGAGCATTTTGTCTTCAAATAATTTAGAAAGAGTGCGTTCTACACAGAGTATCCGTTTGTTTTATTATTTTGGTGATCAAAAAGAATGTAATGCTTTAATTTTCATAATTGGAATAGATTACGAGACTAGATTGTTCCGAATCGATTAAGTTGCAACTGTATTAATTCCCGAATATTGTAGTAAAAGATAGGAACTTTGTTTTACATGCCAGTTTGATTACAAATAAAAGTGTAAATATCCATGCGGATGAAAGTAATTTTGTCTCGTCTCCTTACCTTATAATTGTGAGGAAATAAACGTGCTTTCTATCTCCGTCACCGAATATTGTAGACACTTAGTTTGTCCCGTCACACAAAATATAACTCAATTAAACACCGAAAAACTTGTAAACAGACCACTAGCTTTTTACCCATTAAATACACCCGCGCAGATAAAATTAAAAGATGATTCACAAATAAACAAGTATTCATACATTTCAACATCCATTTTGTAAAACCGATAATATAGAACGCATTACCGACATAACAACATCTAAGATCTAAAAGCTAGCAAATTCGAATAGTAACGATAGCTATATTAGAGCGACATAGACAAAAGGCACGAAATAAACTTAAATAGAGAATTCTGTAAATTCAAATTAAAACTGAAAATATTTCTTTATTGTGCATTATTCCCATTATATTTATAATAAATATGTCTTAATTTTCTACTGCCTAATTATTAAAAATTATACTAGAAATAAATAAAGAACACACAAAGTGTGACAAGTGATAAAATACATGCGTTTGTTAGAAAAGTTGCCTAAAACTAATTCTAGAAATGTGATAAAAATAGGCATGCAAATTTAACAAAATTCAAATATTCAACTTCATATAATATAGGTACAAGATCCTCTTGAACAAATAAAACATTAGTTATACATCATAATTGAAAATGCATAAACTGTTTGTAAATAATTAAATTAGACAGTACACATTATAAATAGTACAAGTTTGTGTTTTATAAAATATAAAAGTACACTTCTACGAAGACCTGTAAGATCTCTTTATAAATTAATCACAATTAATAATTTTATATGCCTACATATACAGGGTGGTCCGTAAGTAGAAGTATAGTATATAGCTGATATCAGTAACTAGTAGAACTCTTAAATTTTCTGATTATAATCCGTGTGTACATAACTTTACATTTTATCTTGATCTATTAAACCGTTACTTCAAACTCAAACGTCTTGGACCCACTTTTCGACTTCGACGTTACCCCAGGCATTATATTTGTCAATAAACTCCTAGTTTTTCACAATAATCTTGACGCTCCGAGCTGGAATTCGTTACAAGTTGTATACAAAGTAGTATACAACGGTGTTCTAGATATAAACCTAGTAGTTCCTCAAATAATAAGAAACGGATAGTTGAGAACTAATAATGGTGACATAGATGCTATATGTTTTACTGGGGCTATTTTCCCACAAACTGTTTTGTCGCGAGCCTGTTCAACCGCGGACCGTTTTGCCACGCGGCGTTATACCGCGAAAGAATATTTATAAAATAAGTCCGTTATAATATGCATTTTAAATTATTATCTACATCAACAAACTATTACATAATAATTTAGGATTTATTTTCTAATTATTTACATTGCATACTGGGACTTATTTAGATGTATGTATATTTAATTTGAATCGTACCTATTTAAATAGCGTAAGTTGGGAATTCCAAATTGTCCAAGTTGCCTTTAAAAAAATTACTCTATTAATTTAACGAATAGTTTATAATTTGTTTGTAAAGTGTCAAGGAAACTATTAGCTATGAATGTACGTGTACATTGCATAGTTTAAATCTTAGTTCTAAAATTTTCCTTAGAGGTTGGAAATTTGTTCAGGTTAATATCCATCAAATGTTCGTTGGAATAGTTTGTCTATTACAGAAGACTTCTATTAAGTTTAACGTTGAACTGATTTGTGGATATGTTGTGTTGAGGTGTCTCTCCAGAATTATACACAAGTATTATACGTATTGCCATAGCGCCCGGTCTCACTGCATGTGGTTAACTAAATTAAAAGTAGGTATATCTTAAAGGTACGTATTTTGTATTGTAAATTATAGCATTGTTATTTTTTTAATTTATAGTTTTTAACTTTCTATTGTGTTTTGCATACTTTTATTCGCTTAAATAACGTATAAGACTTGACAGTTAGTTATACAGTTTTTTAGTTATGTAAAACAACTTTGCTTTATGACTAAGTTATTACAAAACATTCTAGCAGAAAAGGTATTTTAATTATCTGACCGCGACATTAATATTACATCCTTCCAAATAAGAAAAGTTGGATTTTTACAAACGAAATGTAATTCTATGCTATTTTAGTGAACATAAGATAATACTAAACACCATAATCTCACATAAATTCTATAAAAGTATTAAAATATTATTCTTTTCCTGTACATAGGTATTTAATTACTTTCAAAAATTAAATTCTAATATATCCATTTAAAATATTAAATATTAAATATCAGTGACCATGATTTTCTTTATTTTGATAATATATATGTATATACATACACTAAATAGAAGAAGTATATTTTAAAAGAACTCAAACGATCATTTGCAGGTAGATCTCAAATTGATTCTAATAATTGTAAATAGAATTTTGTATCTAAAAAACAATGTACTGATTTCAAAAATATATTTTTTCATGATAAAACGGTCCATGGCAAAAAACCCCGCAGTTAAATCCGTTCGCTGTAAAATGGACCGCAGCAAATTAGTTCGCGACAAAATGGTCCACGGCAACCTAGTGCATATTAAACCGGTGGGCGGTAAACCGGTCGATGGCAAAATGGTTACAGCGAAACGGTTGCGGAGAAACGGCCACGGTGGAACGCGCCATTCCCGGTAACAGTTACATGCGCGGAGTGGACATAAAGACTTCGTAATTGGTGAAATAACCTAAAGATCGAAGTACCAAGATAAACTGCACCCGATAAATGATGAATACGAAAAGAGCTCTAGAATCGTAAAATATAGAAAACCCAAAAGGGCAACTGTAAAATGAATTACCTCCAACTTGAGGCATCACACAAAATATTGCGCACAGCATTTCAAACTAGACATGCAGCAATTTCAGTATAAAGTGCTGTTATCTGATTTGTCAAACAAATTGGGATAGGGAATATATAAAAATTAATAAAAAGCCCTAGATTACAAAAACTTAACATCTTTTTCGTGAAATGATAGCAAAACCTACAGCACTACCGTCAGAGGAAATGCGAAAGTTTCGTCGCAATGTAAATCAGACAGACTTAGTGCTAACAAAAAATATATAAATATGATTCTAAAGTGAATCCCGCTACAGCACCAAATCTTTAAAACAATTACTAAAGCGAACGTAACTGAAATGAAACCAGTTTGGCAGTTTACTTAGTATTAATACGATTTTAAGTCCGATCGAAAGCAGGTGATCCTAGCCAATGTGAATATCACGAGTCCAGAGATCTGCAATATGAACAACCTAGGTTACCAACAGCTTTACTGTGAAACACCGAATTCTGCATGGGAACCATTCAAGGCTCAGAAATAACAATACTGACACTGCTATAAACAACAAACTGGCAATACATACATATAATATTTACTCCAAAATAATATAAACAAGTTTAAAGCAAATGAGAATTTATTGAAACACAAAATCCAAGTTAAAGAAAATTTAAAGGTTTTAAACTTTCCACTTAATTTATTTTAAAATTAAAATTCTTTTACGATCTGAGATTTACTTCAGATGCGGTCCACTCATTGAATCTAGTTTTTTTTAAATTTGGTTGACCTGCATCCGAGGTAGCTTCAAAAACGTTTTCTATTTTACTCTTAGATAATATTTAGGTAATATTTGTATTTATAAATTTTTAATGTACATATTGATATTTGTTTTCTGAACACATGCATTTACTTCTGATTATTATTTAATTATTGAAATCAAGTTGTCGTCTAAGAAATTGACATATGTTCTATCAGGTAAAACTAACACGATTAAAAACTATTATTCTGCAAGGGGATCTTTGCTCAGAAGGACTAGAACAGGTCCTGTAAAATTATGTTGATTATACAAAACTTCAACCAGTTCACGTTTTAATTAAAGTAAATTTATTTAAGAGTAAGCAGTAAACCTGCCGAGGGGCAATCTCCAAGATGCTAACTTGTTTAATTTATAAGAACTGAATCCGGTCGACTTAATTAACCTAATGGTGAGGGTGGTAAAATAGTTAAATAAATTCTTGATGATATTGTGTATTTTAAGTTGGCCAAGTACGTTCACCTGATACAAGCTCTTAGAATCCTATGCGAAAGAATATTTTTAAAACTTTCTAGAAATTTAGTTGTGATGGAACTTTCCCCCGAAGCTTACGACATTAAACGTTCGTTTGTGTTAGCTTTCGTGATTACCCTCACTTAATTTTAATTATTTCAAATTATTTCAAAATTATGTCAAAATAGCAGTCTTAAAATGGACTGGTGTGTTAAAATTTTGTTCACGACTTTCTTGAACGTACGAGATTTTATAAAAATTTTGCTTTAAGGTGAATGTTAATTGTTTGATTACTGGGTACGTTGTTAGTTTACAGACTATTTGAGCAACGGGTTTATCGCACTTGCCCTATAAGTGGGTCCTTACCCTAAAGGCAATTAAAGAACTCAGCGAGATAATTTAATAGAAATACATACCCACATTGGCTGTACTTTTGACTAGCTTTTTGAGGAGAAATTTATTGCATTAATGTACCATCACTTTTGCGAGATATAGTTACTATTATTTTTATTCATCTAATATTGAAAAATTGTATTCTATTTTATACAATTCCTATTATTTTGTTGTTTTTTTTTTTATTAAATATGATATTTTGCTAATACGAGTAGATGTATTTATTTTCAAATAAATGATTTTTAGATAGGTGTACAATGACTTTCGTGTGTGACTGTACAATTAATTCTTGATAAAATACTCGTTTACGAAGGAAAATATTTATTTGATAATAGAATATCGTATTACAACCCTGAAATTTTGCGTGACGTCATCTTTTGATATTTATTTACTTAATGAACGGAGACTTACTACGTTGATAAGATTACTAAAATTACACAAGCGACTTTAAGAGGATTATCTAAATAAAATGTTTATAAACCAATTTATTAATGAATATAAAAACCACGGTTAGTCTAAAACCAGTTCAAGGTTACAGTTACAAATTTAATTACCAGGATCACAGCGTCCTACATATTTTTAAATAAAATATTTCCAGTATTTTAAAATATTTACATTTTATAATCTAGTAGGCACATTTTCTTATTTCTGGCTAAAAAGTATGAAGGAATAATTTAGAATTATATATTATAAATCTGTCAGTGTGAAAACCGAAGATCTACAATAATAAAAATATTTATAATTGCTGAAAGGTAGGTACCGTTCTCAATTATCTTGAATAAATAAAGTTTTGGGTACTTATTTTAGTTTCAATAAATGTTTAACTACGAATATGGTCACTGCAAGTAACACGATTAGAGTGCCTTTATAAACAGAGTGAAGAAATACATCTCACGTGGCCATGTTTGTTCCAAGTTAACACTGGTGTATATGTAAGAAGCTTAAAAATTTTGGGCTTCAAATGCTTTAAATCATTAGACTAATTTAATGTTAATTTTATTCACTAAGTAAAATTCCATTTAATTCACATATCTTAGCTACAGTTTATAACAACACATCATAACCATTTATCGTGACTAAGAGTGATATAAGTTCAACCTTATACGCTAACTATTCCTGTTTAATTACGCAAAGACCTAACCGAATTATTGCTCTAACATCCGTTAGAGATCTCTAGTGGCGGCCCGGGTTGTAATCGTGACCGAGTATTAGTGGCTAAATAATAGCGCCTGAAATTTCCGAATCAAAATTGCCCTGGTGTCCGAAGAACAATCATTATATTGTGTTCCGGAAAAGTTGGTGTAGTTTTAAAAACTTACAATTCAAAACCGGGGGGTACAAAAATATACCGACTTCCATAAAAATCGCAACACATGGAAGTTTCAGAAAATGCCTATGTTTGATGAAACATATATAATAATTAAAATTTGAATAGAATCTATCTATAGGTTGTTCTTGTTTTTTCTAATTTGCTTGTTTGCACCTATATGGCAACAATGAATTTTATGAAATAAAACAATTGGTGTGTAATAATGGTCAATTTTGCGAATTGTTTGTAGACTATTGCCTTCTGAACATTTAAGAATGACAAGAGTTCGTCAACGTGAAAATTATTGCCAATTAAATGATTCTGAACATGGCCGTATTATTGCCATGAGACAGGCCGGACCTTCGCTTAGACAGTAACACTTTACTAGCAAAATTTGCTTTTTACGTTTTATAATTTACTTGCTATTTTAAGCCTAAACAGAACAAATCGTTTTATAATGTTTAATTTTAGATTGTGACGATCTAAAATAAATGTATACTTATAAGACAGTTCTTTAAACTGATTTAGATCTATATTCTGCTGTACTATAATATTACAGTACTGCCAAAGCATTTTTGTTACAGTAAAACAATGCATCTCTTTTAAAATCTTTTAGTCACTAAAATTATATACATTTTCAACAAAAATACCACTTAAATTCAAATCTAACTCATATAACATGAAAAATTTATCATTTACTAATACAAAGTTGGTCCATTGGAACAAATGTGGCGACTATTCGTACTTTAAAGACTAAAATCTCATGTAGCCAATAGAAATGAAGACATCCATTATCTTCACTCTGTTTATAAAGGCACTCTAATCACGGTATTTTATTAGCGTCATCTAGACTTTAAAAGTTTTAATATTACAAAATTACGCCTGTATCCATCTATGTTTAAAAATTGACATTTGGTACTATTTTAATTAATATTGGTCGATTGTCCCGCCTCTACTGGAGAAATTAAAAATTACAGTTGGAATTCACACTCTTAATAAACTGTTACAAAGGAATTTTTTAGTACTGATATCATAATTTGGACTTATTTATGGTTTCATTTGTAAAAAAACTTTCTTACAAAGTTTGCCAATATTGAGCTGTTCGTCAATAATTATTATTTAAATGTGTTTCGATTATTTCATTGTTAAATCAGATGTGTCATATTTTTCGCTTTCAAAGCTAATAACTAAGGATTTATTTGCTTGTCTATAAACGTAACTCACCATAACTATGAAAAATGTTTATGGATAAAATTATAGGGCAGGTTTTATGCCACGATATAATTTCCCGCATTGTTTTATATACTTTATAAATGTTTAAAAGCACAGGTAGGTGCATAAGTAATAGAAACAATAATTATCGTTTATTTAATATACCATAAACAATGTTTATATTTACTACAAGTAGTCCATACATCCATTTTAAGAGGCGGGCATTTCTATCTATTTGTGAATACGCCTTATTTTTATAGTTATTATGATTTTAAAAAACTTTGGAAAGACTGCTCGTTCAGAACATTACTGTCATTATTACTAATAAATTTACAATCAACGATTTATTTAGTATGAGATTAGACACTACCTCAACTTCTTTAGTTCATAATTTGTTTTAAATTTCCAGATCTTGGAAATGGCCAAATTTGTCGTAATCGAATATATTAGATCAAAAGTCGGTCGGTCTAGTTTAATATTATTCAAAAACTTGCTAGTTACATTACGAAATGTTGAAAATTTAGTATATAGGTATATGATATATTTTTTCTTCCTCGAGTTGATACACTGTTTGTTTTCCCAAACATCAATATCTTCGGTTGTTTTTAAATAGCTTATTTTATTTGTTTGCTTTATCTTCTTATCTTTACTTCTTATGCCTAGAGACTTTCCTTTGCGCATACTAGAACACAGGAATCACACGCTATTTCAGATTAAATTAAGCTGTATGTGCCAACATTTTCTCCCTTGGTAGTAAAATAAAACAAAACAATCGCAACTAATTCATTTTGTAATTCTCCTGATGCTTTAATTTCGTTTTGTGTTGTTATTCGTATTTTATTACTACTACACCACATTTAAACTTAATTTGTTGTTTCTAATATGTCGAATTAATTAGTATATTTATGACAAATCTATCATTAGAATAATCTGTTGATATGAGTAAAATCCTGATTTCTACATCTGCAGAATGGTAAAAGTAAAATAGAAGTGTAAAGTTTAGAACTGCTTCAAAATAAGATGATTTAATTGATTTTAAAAGAAGGCAGTGGGCATTGAACTGGTTCAACATTAAATAAATGTAAGAAAAATTCCTTCGTCATTTTCAAAAGATTGATGAAGCCGCACGTGTTAAATTCCATGGCGACAACTAAAAACCTCGGCTTTTAGCTTTACTTAAAAATCGACAGCAGCAAAAATGTATATGAGGAACGATAAACATATCTTTCTGTAATTTGTATACGTTAACCTAAAAAAACGATGTTTTAAACACTTTATCTGAATACCTTCGGCTTTCCAATTATATTTTTTAAACAAGGATTTGGCTGAAATATATATATATACATATACATTCAAGAAATATTTAATTAATAGCATATTTTGTTGTATGAACCTGCGATTCCAATTTATTGAGTTTTAAGGGTTACAAAATTTATTTAAAGGCTAACAAGTATTTACAGTAAATAATAAATACTATACTTACAAGTTTACTGTTCAGAAAATTCAATTATAATTCCCTTATGCTAATAAATACCATATAAGGTAATAGCTAATCACGTTTGTACTTAAACTCGTAGTTTAGATATGCTTAGATGCGATTAAACCCTAAAGGTCAACTGAAACCAAGCCAGTTAAATTTAGTACTTTTCAGGATGGTTATTACTTGCTTTCATTTACATATTTTGATAAAAAAACCATGTAAATTATTAAATGTAATAGCCGAATAAAGATTCTGGATGATTTATTGTTATATGAGCGAGGAAATGCGTGTGAAAAATTTTATGTCTTAAAATGAATTATTTTGAATAAGGTTTCTTTCTTTACAACAACCATACTTACAAGAAAATGACCCGCAGTGACCCTATTTGACTTTATTCAATTTTGAATAAGTAAAAAGTAAGCAATGCATGTTTTTTTATATGATTTAAAATATACTTAGACGACAAAACAGGTAGTTCTAAATAGCTATTCCGAGGATTCGCCTCAAGAAACGCAATCTTTATGTACGCAAACAAGTGTAAAGTTCAAGCAATAATGAGGAAAGACAAAATTATTAAGTCGATTTAAATAATCAATTTTGCGGGTGTAATCGCCTTTAAATATAACTGATATGTTTACCATAACCAAATTTCGAAAAAAATATTTTGAAATTTCAAGGATATTTTATGATATTTGTGTTGTTAATAAGTGTAACTTCCCTGAAACATATTAATTTAAATAATTTATCTGCAATAACTTCCCTGAAACATATTAATTAGAAATAATTTATCTGCAATAACTTCCTGCAAAATTTGCAAGGCTCTTAAGTCTAACGTTCGAGGTAATTGAGATAATGTCATTCGAGCTGCAATTAATTATAGGAAACTTTTAAGATACAATTTCTAAAAAGACTTGTTATTCATAACATTTGGAGGTAAATTTAATCTTTCTGTAATTGTTCAAAAATCATATTTTATTAATTACTACTACTACTACTATTACATATCATGCCATTCCCTTAGTGGGGTAGGCAAAATCCAATAAAGCCTCCACCTTCACAACCACAGCATCCACCCATACACCAACCCCTCACACTACCACCGCCCTTCACCACAACTCCCAGCACTCTACCTTATCCACACCATCCCACTATTACCTACAAATTCTACTATCACTACTATCACCCATTCCCTATTTTTCTCCATTCCTTTCTGTCACTACACACTTCTTTTGCTTCCATTAAATTTATACAACGTTATTGGCAAGCTCTCCTATTCTTTGCGCTCTTTACGCTCTTTTCTTTTACAATTTCTTCAATCATATTCAACCACCTCTTTCTCGGTCTACCCCTACCTAGTTTTCCATTCATACCTGTTTCATATATTCTCCTTGTTAAGCGTTCATTACTCATTCGTTCCACATGTCCAAACTATCTTAACTCGCTTCTTTTGTACAGTTCAGGCAGTGTCTCCTTCACCAGGCACGTATCCATCACCCATACATTCCTTACTTTGTTTATTAACTAAGTACCCCTAAATGTGTTTCAATATGTCTATACTGAAATCTGTAATTTTTGGGAACAGAATTCATTACAAACAATTTCCGTGCAAACATACATTTTTAAATATCTGGGTCCTTCGTGTCTATGTACCATATCATTGAAATATGAAAAACTCCTGCAACAGGTAAAAATGGTACGTTTTTATACTTCTTGTCGACTTGTCGACTCGTTAGAGTAACATACATACCCATTCTAAACAATCTTTAGATAACTTTTACAGAAAGTGTTATTAAAAATTGTTTAGGCCACGTTACCCTAAAAACATCCTATTCCACTTAAAGAAAGAAGATTTTAAAGCTGTCATATTTTAATGCGAATACCGAAAGTAAGCACGGTGTTTTGACTTCTTAATTTTGTCAAGAAATTATTTAGGACACCTAATTGTTTGTGAAATACGTGGAAAATTTTGGAAAACACCGTGGAAGTATCACGCTATCATTATCATCGTTGGCAGATTTGGGTACAGTATGTAATTATTCGTAGGCAGAATACTAAATGATGAATTGAGTGTACTTTATAAATGACGCTTTACATTGATGCGTATGTGTTTGAGGATTAGATAACAATACGTAGAGAAACAAGCAAGTTTGCGAGAAAAGTGTATTCTAGCTTGAAACGTGATTTCGGCGAAACTACGAGGGTTGCCTTTTAAGTAGTTACAAAAACTAGGAAATAAAACAAATTTTTTGGAACAAACTGTTTTATTGTTTTTTAAAATATTCACCTTTAAGTT
>JAHWXV010021801.1:0-10186 GCA_024586415.1 Phrixothrix hirtus
TACTTTATGTACTCATTCGTAAAAATATGATACTTTTTTGACTCGTGTTAAAAATATGTACTAAAACATAAAATATGTACCGAGTATGGACGCTGAATTTGGCAAAAGTTGTAATTTTTTTTAATAATTTTAAATACAGGTTTAATATGATTTCTATTTTCCATCAGTTGGATTGTAATATTATTAGTTGTATAATTGTTATCATACAATAAAGATTTGAACGGTTTTTCTAGTAATTATTATTCTTTCCCGACATTTAAATGGTTTCTCGCCACTGTGAAAGCGCAAGTAACATTTCAAACTATACTACTATTATAATCACACATAGCATTGAAGTAACTTTTCTTTAGTGTGAATGTACAAATGATTTTTCAAATTACTTCTTCTGCGATATTGCAATCATTTGCATGGTTTTTTCCTGTGTAATTATGTAAATGAATTTTCAAATCATCTTTCTAGTGCCATAATAATCACATTTCTTCGGTATGAATGGGTTCTATTACACGAGCCAAAGGCAATTGAAATTGGTTTTAGAATATGATGTTGACAACGTAACATGTTTTTCTGCAAATACTAGATTAACTCAATAAATGTAAAATAAAATTGAACTTACTGTTTACAAACATCTGATAAATGATATCTCTTATACAAATTTATAAAATTTAGATTAATTTCATAAATTTGATTAAAATATTTTTTTAATTTACCAATAGATGGCGCACATACGGAAGACAAGCGGCAAAATCTGAATGGCACCGATGCTTCCCCTTTTTAAAAAAGATTTATGTTCACCATAATCCAAATTTAACGATAGCATTCAAATTAGCCGAAATATGCGACAGTGACCAGCCATTCTGCGCAAACCATCAGGCAGCTGGTGAGGGAAGGTATTCTATAATAGTTATGGGCTGATGCTTCCCGTGCCCAGAAAATATTCAATGACTTTTTCTACAATTGGAAAAACATCGGTATCAAAAACCAGCTTGCACGCATCTGGAACTGCAATGAAATGGGACTGTCTTGTGGTGAAATCATCAAAAATAGTCAACACCTTCGGTCAAAAATGTTTATATGTAAAAGAGCATATGCTAATCATGGCGAAAATTACACTTGCTGTTGCATGTGGACACTGGTTTTCGCCCATGCCACAAGAGCATGCAAATGCCCTGCGGATACGAACAGATGCAATTCCTGATAGTATCACGAAACTTTCTCCAAAAGGATGGATCAACAGTGACTTATTTCTAACGCAGTTCCAGCATTTTATAACATCCATTGTTGCTGCGAAGCCAATAGTCTCTGATACCGCACGTCTTTGGAAGCGATACCGTTGACAAAGCCGGAGCTTTCCTAATATACCCAGCCCGAACTACGTATCTGCCGCAACCACTGGATGTCGATGATTCACACAAACTTGGGGAAAATCCTAACTCAAGCTAGTTAAACCAGCCGTTTAGATTACATTTAAGCTTTATAAAGACTAGTTCATTAAATCCAGCAGCTATCACAGATAAGGCACCAAGTGAGAAGACTGTGTAGCGAATCAGTTAGACATCATTCAAGTTTTTCTTACAATGTTAGCAACCTAAAAAAAGAAGAAAGAAAAGATGCTCAAGGGTCAAAGGTTTCAATCCATCAAATCGAAAGCTAGGATTATTTAATTTACATCAAGTACGTTTTATCCGCGCTGATAGGAGGAGGATGCAGACTTCAGGCTTATTCTCGTTTTTTAATTTAGTGTTTTCCCATAAGAAGTCTGACGGCCCAAAAAACCATTATTGATAAACTAAAACTGCCAACCTACTCCATTTAATATATCAAATTAAATGGAGGTATAGGGACTGATTTGTCTTTTTATGGGACTAATTTGAACTTTTGGGTTTTAGGAGAGCACTTCGTAAAAAGATACCGAATTTCTCAAGTGGGGACCATTTGTCGGTCCTATTAGATAAATTGGAATAAAATGACGATTTTGACATCACACCGAATGTTTCATGCTACCAGCTGATCTGCATTGAATAGGTTTTAGTAAGTTCCACTTGTGCACCTAATCTGTTGTAAGAATGCCAAGTAACCAACAGAAGCTCACATGATCTAAAAGCAATACAACAGATAATCGAGACTGTGGAATTTTCGGCAGAAATTTCAAAACGTCATAAAAAAGACAGCGGCGCAGATTTTGTTTAATACCATACCATAATACGGAAGATTGAGACTATGGGGGTATGTTTTCGCGCGCATCTGCATGTGAGTCTTACAGTTAAGATGTAAATAGTTTTGTAACATAAACGTTGAATATTTTAAGTTTCAACTGCAATATAATACCACGAAATAACCAATGGTACATAAAAGAAATAATATTGTAATGATATATAGATAGTACAATCTGTAAAAATATGTCCAATGATACAGAAATACAACGGTATTTAATTTTTTAAATTAAAAAAATCGCACAGCATACCGCAACGGCATACGACGTCATTCGGAATTTGTAGCGTATATTAGTGAATTTTAAGAATGATCAGAATGATACGATCTTCCAGACTCATGATTTATTGATCAATACAAGTTGTTGCTCAAGCAACGAGTTCGCGGTTTTAAAACCGTTTTTCGAAACCTGGTAATATTCGTTCAAAGGTAAACCACAATTGACCTATTATTTACTTATCCTCCAAAGGTTGAACGATATTAGTCGTTGCTTTGCCGAAGAAAGCGAAGACAGTACGCAACATAGAAGAATATGAGCCCAAAAATTGTACTCGAGATCTTTTCAAAACCAGTCTACAGTAAAAATGCGTCTTGATATGAATTTTGTCTAACTTCCTTCCTGTTCTTATTTAGACCAGGGCCTATATAAGAGCGCTTTTCCTGCACTAAGCTTGGTCGGATTAGGGAGCTGGGCGATGCCCCCCCGCGATTAGGTCATCTGTCTCGCCATTTCCTCGAAGTCGCTATTTTTTGTTTGATGTAGCTGTAGAATCATTTCTTTTCTCCTGGCCTTGGCCCGTTCCACTAGGTCACTTGCATGTAGGTCTTTCCTTATATCATTATTCCTGGCGTACCATGGCGCGCCAGAAATTATCCTTAGCGCCTTGTTCTGCGCAATTTTTATATGCTTGGTTATTCCAGGGTCTACTTTGGCCCATAATTCCTCGCCGTAACAGAGTGTTGCTTGGACTGTTGATTCCATGATCCTTTTTTTCAAATTAAGCGATAGCGGGCTACTTCCGTTTAAAGCCGGGTACAGTTTTCTGGCCGCCAAGGTGGCTTGACCTTTTCTCCTTTTGATGTGGTCCTTCCAAATTAATTTTTGACCGAAAATAACCCCAAGGTAGGTGGCTTTTCGCTTAATTCTTGTGACTTGTCCCATAGCCTCAATGTAGTTCCGTCTTACTTCTGCTGATACTGATTCTCCATTTCTTGGAGTACATTTTGGATTTTGCCGCTCTGATGTTGTAGGCTACAGCTACCACGGCGGTGTCGTCTGCGAATTGGAACACCTTCGTGCCTTTAATTTCGCGTAGCTGCGGGATGTCCGCGACGTATATATTATATAGCAATGGGGAGATTGGCGAGCCTTGAGGGAGGCCTTACAGAGCTTGCTTTGAACTTGATATAGGGTTCTTTCCTCTAAGAAGGATTTCACTACCTTGGATCAGTTGAATAGGGACTCCCGCCTGTACCATTTTGTTGTGCACTAGGGCCACCCTCCATACTTTATCATAGGCCTTCTCTATGTCTAAGAAGGCCGTTAGAATTGCCTGTTTTTTGTGTTTCGCCGCCTCCACTAGCGTTCCCAGGTGTGCTGCTTGCTGCACTGCGGCTAGTTTTGGCCGGAAGCCAAACTGGCTTGATGGGATCAGGTTGTTCCCCTCTGCAATCTCTTGCAGCTTGCTTTTGATGATTGCTTCCGTAATTTTTACCAGGCCACTGAGGAGGTTAATTTGCCTTCTGTTGGTCGGTATGACTGGGTCCTCGTCGTTCTTGGGAATAGTGATGATTATTGCCTTTCGCCAGCATTTGCCGAAGTAACCAACTTTTAAAATCGCGTTAATAATGTTCGTGATTTCGGTCACTGGGTTAATGGGTAACACTTTCAGTGCGCGGTTGGGAATGTCATCGGCACTCGGTGCCTTATCTGCGCGTATCCTATTAGTTGTTGCAGACTTCCGCAATCTACACCTGTAATTCTTTCCGTTGGGTTTTTGTTGATGTTATCGCACTCGCACTTTGAAAGGACTGTGGTTTGGTTTAATACATTGTTTTTATTGTTTATATTTGACACTAAGTAACTGCTTTGAGATCTGATTGTTTCACTAGTTTTAGTTTTTTCTATTGCTAATGTTTTACTTACGTTGCTATCCTTAGGAGTTGTGGCTGATTTAAGATGTACGTTTCACCTTCTGAGTTTCCCGGGCTATTTCTTAAATTTGCGTACGTGATTGAATGACTAGGATGCTTTGCTTCGAAAAGTCGGTCACTGATTACTGCTTGTTTACTGTAATCAGCTCCTGTTTTGTTTCCCGTCTGCTTGTTATCGTATTTACCGCATTTGCAGTTTGCTATTGTCTTTGCTGGACTGTTTTTATTATTGCTATCATTAAAAACTAAACTGTTATTATTAGCCTGTCCTAGACTGGAGTTTACACTTTCCCGTTTATTAGGGCTGTTGTTTAAAACTTTAGCATTGTTTAAATTAAACCTATGATCACAGGCATTTGTATGATTATTATCACTATGTTCGCACTTGGTATAATTAAAGCTATTTACTAATTCTAGGGATTTGTTTATATTTGTCACTAGTTTGGTGTCTATGGGTGCCGCTATGCTGAATTGTGGTTCAAGCGCTTCAGCATTTTCTTGATTGATGAAAAAGTATTTCCCTTTGTGCTTTATGGGAGTATTCAGGCTCTTGTTACTTTTGAACTTTTTAAGCAACTTCCATAGGTTGGATTGTGTCTCGTTACCTTGGCTTAGTTTATCAAGCTTGTTGCTCCAGTCGACTTCCTTCCTTTCTCTAATCATTGTATCCACCTATTCTTGTAATTGTTTATATTTGTTTTTATCGGCCGGATGTCTGTATAAGAGCACTACTTCTTCTTGGCCTCGTTCAGTCCCCACCTGTTCGCTTGAGTTTTGATAATTGTTTTTTGGCATTCTTTTAGATAGCTTTGAATGGTATTTGTGAGCCTTTCTACTGCCGTTTCTATCTGCTCGGGGTTGTTTATTTCCTCAGATAGTTGGTACCCTGACATTAGATAGGAAAATCTCATCGTTGGTCTGGATTCTGGGCACTGGGTTGCTTACCGCCTATCTAGAGGGTAACCGGAAAATGGTCCGAATTCAGTTCATATACGGTCTTGGGTTCACTGCTGAATTTAGTTTGTACCGCTACAAATATGTCCAATACATCTCCCCTGGTTACCGGGTCGATTCTGGTGGGATCCACTGGACCCATCACTTTTGTTTTTGGTTAAGTTCTACAGATTCTTCCCGTTTTTGTTTATTGAGTGTCTTCCCCATGCCACGTGCTTCGCGTTTAGGTCGTCTCCGATAATTGTCGGACCGAATCTGCACAACGCTAGGAAGTCACTTTCGCTTGGCGAATTTTTGGGTTGGTTGTAAGCCGCGATGAACGTGTACGTTTTGTTAAGGATGAGGGTTGTTACCCCTGCGGCCTCTCTAGATGATTTTGTCACTGAGATTGGGGCTACGCACAGGTTACTTTTAGTGAGCACTGCCACTCCGCCACCCCTGCTACCGCGTCTGTCTTTCCGGTGGATATGGTAACCAGGGATCCTGTGACTATCTCCCGGTTTTGGATGGGTTTCCGTGAGCATCATGACCGTTATATCATGCTCTTTTAGGAACATTTCGAGTTTCAAGCGTTTGTTTTTTACGCTGTTTGAATTCCAGGTACAAATGATTATCGGTGTATTAGTCATTTTGGTTGCCACTGAGAAGCTTAGGAAGTAACTTGATTAAGAGTTTCTCTAGGATGTTTTCAATCCTGTTGGTCAGGTTGTCCTCGTTACCCGCGGTTTCCGTATTAGCTTTAAGCTTGTCGGCGAACAAGACACCTTCAACTCTTCGCGCGTTGTGCGCTCTATGCGCCGCCTCTTCCCTCGCTTTCGCTTTCTTGTTGTCTGGATTTTCCGGACAGCTCCTCGCGCATGCAGGGTGGTCTCCTCCGCAATTACAACATTTCGCCGGTTTGTCCCTCGGCCTCTTGCATTCAAATGTGGGGTGGGTACCTGCACATTTCATGCACTTATATTCCGCCGTGCATCGGTAGGACACGTGTCCGTACACTTGACATCGGAACCACTGCTGCGTGCGTGTCGGCCTTCATTTTGGTTCCGCTTTGATTTTAGCCACAGGACTTCCGTCAGCTGAAAGATGTCCTTGCCTTTCTCCTTTTTTGGGGCGTTGACCATTATGAGCGGGAATTTCTTGTTCTTATTACCTAACCTCTTAATGAGGTAAATTCTACGCCTTTTTCTTTAAGGTCCTCCACTATATCCTTACCCGGAATACTCCCCGGGATGCCCCTTAGCACAACCTTAAGTTCTTTCTCTTCCTTTAGCTGGTATGTATGGTAGGGTACCTGCAGCTCATTTAGGATCCTTATAAGTTTCGGTGAAAAACTTGATGCCGTCGTTGTGCAGAATTGCTTTCACTATTTGCACCTGATTGTCTGCTGCGGCTTTCTTTACGACCGCGAACTTGTTTTGTCCCGCATAACTATTGGTGGCGGGGCTTTCGGTTTGAGCACTTTTTCCTCCTCATGCGTTTGTGTTGCACGCTTAATTATTAAGTCCTCGTTGGAGTTTTGCGTTTGGGTGTCGCTTACACTTGTTTTGTTCGACTCCTTCTGCGCACTTGGGAGTTGGCTAGTTAGACTCGTATCTGTTTCCATTTCGGTCCCGTTGTCGCTGTCACTTTCGGGCATTTCGAGAGGCTTATATTTCCTCCGCTTTTTTGCTTGCGCACCGCGGTATTTTGTTGGAAGTCCTTATCCTTATTTTTTCCTCCGCGAGCTTCGCCACTGCCTTTTGGAGATCCTTGATTTGTTTCATAAACTTCATAATTTCTTCGTCGATCAGGATTTATTTCTCAAGGTCACTGAATCGTGGAGTGTTACTTGTGTCGCTTTCTTGGACGGTCGCGATTGGGACCTCCGGTCCTGCCATTATGGTGTTGTTTGCTTCCTGTATGTAACTGGGAAAGGCGTTGGCCCACACTTTTCATTTGCACACTCACTTACTCTGTGGATTCTGTACTGCACCCGACCCACCTCTGTAACAGAAGGGGCCTGAGGTACAGTACTGGAACTCTTGTCTCGAACGAACTAACACAAGCGCAGGCGTGCACGACACTACCGGCTCTCGCTGCTCGCTCGCGACTGTGATATGACTTGAAACTAGGAACTGTTAAGTACGCTAGCCAAGCTTTTGGAAACAGGCTGGCATACGAAATGTGCCTATTTATACATGTTTGTCACTTTCATAACTTAATTTTCCATTACGCTAGTAACAAAAATTGTATATTATACACAGATTTATTGTTATATCCCGTTCAGGAGATAGCGGTCCCACGCATTAAGAATACTTCCAGAAATCGTAAAAGCTCGAAGCTTGGCACAAATGTATGTCTTCTAAAAACAGTTTTAGATTTCTACCTTTTGGTGGAATAACAGGAATTTCTTTATGCATTCATTTTTTTGGTAGGATTTCACTACCTAATGAAATATGTCACTGCAATTTCTACGAGAATTATTCTTCATTGTCAATAAATGTTTGGATGGAACAAGTTTAATAAGAATGGATTTACCCTGCACATTCTTCAATCCTTGGTCATGGAGTTCACTCGAGGTGCCTTAGAAGTTAGATTTCTGTTCGCAAGATGCCACAACGAACCTTATAGCGTCTCGAATTTTAATAAAAGGAATAGAAGTGGACGAAAGTCTCACAGTTGGCTTTTCGTGGCAACATATTGCTTTTTTCGATCGCCATTTTCATATTGGCTGGTATTTTTTAAATAGAACGTTTGCTTTCGGAAAGAAAATCCGTTTTCTATTTTAACCTAGCCCCGATCGCCGTTTTCATACTGAATACTATTTTTCAAACTGACAAAAAGCGGTTTTTATTCCACACTTTAATCTGGATCAAACCGTTTTCGCTTTGACTGGTACTATGTCTATCTCTTGTATCTGAGTAACAATGTTTTAATGTTATCATTTCATTACGTAATTAGTATGCTAGGCTAAGCGTCATAAGTTCATTTCTATTATAATTTAAAACCTGTTTAGATAGTTTTTCTTGGCACCTCTTTTTGACTTGTTCCTAGATTGTAGCTTAGTTAGCTTATTGGATAATCCGTCACCAATATAATGCAAATACAGTTTATCCGTGGATGCAGTGTATACAAATAAGCATTGTTGTAATTATTTACCATTATTAACCCTTAATTACTAGGCTGGGTGAAAAGTCACCCGGGCTGAGGGAGATTTGGCTGCCCTAGATTGGCTAAACTGTATCTAGCTTTATCCTTCTAGGCATTCTCCTAATCGATTGTGCCCTGCGTAGCAGTGTGGAGTTCGGTTATGTGCAGTTGATGTGTTAAGCTGTTCTGGGACCTTCTGGGTGAATTTCCACCCATCCTAGTAATTGCGATTTTTTTTTAGTTTTGTGCCTTCGTTTTGTTGTAAGTGTTTTTGTCAAATGTCATCTAGGCGTGCGTTAAGTAACATTGAAGTAGAAAATGCGATTTTTCAAAACAGTGTTTCAGACGACGAAGTAGATGAATCTTTCATCAATGAACCCGATTTGATGTTGAATCTAATGAACAGGATGGAATGGTCGATAGTGAACTTGATCCAGACTTTGTTCGCCTTCAGTTATCTTCAGATGAATAAGAAACAGAATCTTTACAGCCATTTACATCTGCAGTTGCGGTTCCGGCAGTACACCAAAGAAAAAGAAGAGGTAGGCCTCGTTCTAGAATAGCAAATAAAGAGTCCTTAAGGCACTCAAAACCCAATAATCCTTCTGTATTAAACTAACCAACCCTGTAGTTAAAGGTAAAAAGGTTAACAAACAATCTCCTTATACTTGGTCTACATCTGAAACAAGTGTCGGTAGAACACCAGCTAGAAATATAATTCGAACAATTCCTCGACCAATAGGAGAAGCTAGAAATGCTAAAAATGAAATAGATAGCTGGAATCTTTATTTTGATGAAATAATGCTGGATAGTGTCGTTCATCACACAAATAATGAGATTGCTATTCAGAAAGAGAACTACTCCCAGGATCCAGGATGGATCAGTGAAGTTGACAGAGTTGAACTTCTAGCTTTTATTGGTTTGTTTATTTCTGGAGCAAAACAAGATAACCATATACCAGCCAAATTCTTATGGGGGAACCTAGCGTTATGTCTTTGGAAAGATTCAGACTTATTACAAATTGTTTACGATTTGATGGCAGGGACACTAGACACACTCGCCACACTACAGACCCTTTTACACACATTTGCTGGTTATGGGAAAAATTCATTTCTTTGTGTACAAAGCACTACCAACCGTCTTGTGAAGTTACAATTGATGAACAATTACTAAGCTTTCGTGGCCGTTGCCAATTTAGGATGTACATTCCTAATAAGCCAGATAAGTACGGGCTCAAGCTGGTTCTGATGAATGATGCAAACTCATACTATTTTATAAATGGCATACCATATACTGGAAAGGTTAATCCACAATGTGAGAAACAAGTTGGTGAATATTTTGTTACGGAACTTACAAAACCTATCCATGGATCATGTTCTAATATCACAACCGATAATTGGTTTACTGGAAGCTCCCTTGTAAATAAAATGCTCCGAGATTATAATCTTACCATGGTAGGGACAGTAAGGAGAAATAAACCGGAAAGACCAACAGAGCTGCTTATTACTAAAAATCGTGATCCACAGACATAAATTTTCATCTTTGACAGTCACAATAAATTGCAACTTGTTTTTATTTAAATAGAAAGGCACCTTAGTTTTTATATAATTTCAGATTTTTTCCGCTCGCTGAAACCGCTTTCCAATTTCACGTTTTAAGGGGCTTATATCAGATACAAATATATAAAATTGCCAATCACCTACTTTGTAAAATTCCGGATCCTACAGTCTTTAGATGGCAA
>JAHWXV010021818.1:0-13257 GCA_024586415.1 Phrixothrix hirtus
TTTGAGAAATATTGAAACGCCTGCTTGAAGCATGAGTATTCGGGCTCTTATATTATTATCAATATTTGCTTGCCTTTTTAAACTACATAGAACTTGAGATCCAAACCGCCCGTAATAAAATTGTCAGGTCCAAATATAATTTATGATCTTTCTCTATTTCAAATTTAACACAGTACACAAACAAAAAAACAGTCATAATAAAATTAGATGACATTCAAAAAGGTATAGATTCTATTTTACTTGTTTTAATGATTTAATTGTTTGCGCAAATTTAACTATGGATATTTATAGTTGTAAATAACAATATTTTTAATAATTACAGACCAAATTAATCAATACGATGTGGTCTTAATAATAATAAATATCTTTTGTGGGTATATCAATCAATTTTACAGTTTAGAAAAATATATAGCACACATGTATTGAATAACATCTTAGTAAAATTTTATTTTGTTTTATAAAACCTATAACATAAAATGTGTTTATCCGACCAAATTCCGTTGAATACGGAATACTAAATTTAGCTCTAGCAATTATAGGCCGAGCAAACACGCCGTCAAATGCTTGCGATGCTTTGAGTAGCCGTTGCAGTTCAAGCAACTTTTCTGGCTAAATGTGTAAGGACTTTTGGTGCTTGACTATACTTATGACACTATGTATATATTTTCAATTATCTAGGACATTTAGTATCATGGTTATTTTATTCAAAGTTAAGGGTAAAGGTACTTCCTGTTACTCGATTTACGGAAAATTTTCTAAGAAACCACCTAGAATATATGAAAGAGCATTAAATAGCTAAGAAACGTAATAAGTGTAAAAAAATCGCTGGATTCAATTTCGAGAAAAGCACAAAAACAAACAAAGATTCTAAGTTTGCGTGTTTTTCTATACGTTTAATTTGTTAATTGTCCAAATAGCTATTTATGTAACAAAGGAAGAAAGCGTATCAGTCCTTCCTCCGCGCAAAGTAATTACACAATGGAAAAGTAATACTTTACTTAAACATAAATGTAAATTTTTATACTACCCTAATGTTTCAATAAAAACTTATAAAATTTGCATTTGTCAGAATCTAATAGTATGAAAACGGTTTGAACGCCGCCAGCCCCGGATTGGTATAGTGGTTAGAATGTTTTCCTCTACGTCGAAGGGACTCGTGGTCAAACCCGATTGAGGTTGGTAATTTTTCAGCAGACAAATTTGAAAAACATGCCTTCATCTCGAAAAAGGAGGACCAGTGTCAATGCTATATTTGGCAATTTAAAAATCCCTACTGACGTTGGAACTTCTCTGGATACTTACAATAATAGTTAAAGCCAAGAGGACTAAGGAAATTTCCGTATCCCAAAGTCTTATCTACAAAACAAAATTAAAAAAGCAGTTTAAGTAGTTTCCAAGGTAGCGTTATTTTCAGAATAGTATTGTTTACCTTTACCTACGTGCTGAGGAAGAAACTACAAGGAAAAACATTTTTCGTTCTTGGGAAGCAAATGGTGCACTTTCAAAACATAAGGAGGCAAGCGAAAGCTTATTCTCCATTGAGGTAATAGAAAATAGATTTTACAACGAAATTTTACTTTACACTTTTTTTAGATAAAAACTAGGAAATTAATAAATTCTAGCAGTTTTACTGCAAATTCCTTGCGATAAATATCAGTTGATTGATACCATTAGTGAAATAAATAAAATCTCAATCAGCACATTGTATTCGTTGAGGGAATATTTGAATGTTATAGTGCAAAAACGACCTTTGACTGGACTAAGGCGCTTACTTGGTATTAATAGGTTGCGCATTTCAATAAAATTAAAAGATGGTATTGGTTATCTGTTGGCAGTATTGAACAATTTACTCTAATTATATTTATTACGTTCTTTAATTTATGAGTGAACTGGTTTTTAGTTGTCACCAAAGTATTTTAAGGCTTTTATTTTGAATTATGCTTCAGGTTCAAAGACTCGTCTTTCAGAAGGTAAATTGTAAGTTTATATTAATATTTATTTAAATTTTGTAGGTTTTCACCAACATTATTTGCTACATTAACAAGGATCAGAGTTTTTGTAAATTTATTAAAACATTAAAATCAATTTATATACAAATACAATCTTATACACGGTGTACATAAAGAATGAAATAAATTCAATATCTTCCAAACTAAATGTGTCTGAAAAACTGCCGCAGACACTTTAGGTTTCTTTTTTGATTACACATATGTTCTTGTATTTAATATAATTTTGGCGCCATTACTCTTCCAGTAATGACGTCATCATCGTATTTTTTAAATGGAATACTCTGTATATCTTTTGCATGGTCTTTTTTGGTAAATCTTCTACGGTACCAAATTCTGTAAAAAACTTTGCTTACCGTTGATTGATTTATATCTGATCTCTGTGGATATTTATTATTAAATAAATTACATACTTCTTGTTGCGTACGAATCCTTCGCCATATCTGATCATCATAGGAATTTCAATTCTTTCTTTTACAGATAAACACATCGTTTATGTGAAAATAAATGCTAATAATCAATAGAAACGTTAAACGTCACAATAAAATTTTACTGATCGACAGTCATTGACGTTAACATCAGAAGTAAACTACTTGATTAAAAATGTTATCAAATGTTACTTATATTTCTAACTTTAAATGCGTGTATCTCTCAAGTTAACAACTTTACTTCATACAAACGTTATATGTATGAAAATATTTTTTCAAGTAGAATCCAAAAATGGAAAAATATACAGGATGTTCTATATAAAAAAAATACGATGGTGACATCATTACTGGAAGAGTAATACGTTAAAATTATATTAAATACAAAAAAATATGTGAAATTAAAAAATAATATTGACGTGTCCGCGGAACTTTTTCAAACACATTTACTTTGGTAAATATTGCATTTATTCCATACTTTATGTGCACAGATTTAGAAATTTTAGTACATACAACAATTATAGGAATAAAACTGACCAGTTACTTTTTGTTATTCGAAGTAGTTTAACTCTATAGTTAAACTTAAAAGTTCAGCTTTTTAATTTTTTAAACAAAACCGCCGAGCGCTTTCGCCAAACTAATTAGCGCAAATTATCGTCTGGGCATAGGTAACAAATTACAAAGGTTCATATGATAACAAATATGTCAACGGGCGAATACCACAAACCATACAGTAGTAAGAATAATTTTATAATATTTAGTTTGTATTAAAAGTGAAAAATTGTATTTAATCAAAATACTTCGAGAACTATATAATTTAGAAAAAGTCTATTAACTCCTTGTCATATATGCCTGTTAACGTAATATTAAAAAAATGATACACGATTTTGTCGTACTTCAAACCTAGATAAATTGATAATCTAATACATAATACTGTCATCTGTGGGATGTGCCATATAAGAACGCTGACAAAATAGTAATAATATTGGTAACTATGTTGATCGTTTAGAAATTATAATCGAAAGACGACCAGCTTCAAGACTGGTCAAACTGTATCACTTATTTTAATCTTATCTACAATATAGACAAAAAATCAACACATGTTTCGGAAATAGTAAGCTAAAATTATTTTTTTACATCAAAATTTGTGATATACTATTAAAACATGTTTAGAATATAAATAAACAAATATCAAGTTAGAATGTTTTTAAATGAATTAGTTTCAGAAAATGTTAGTCTTTATACGAGCTGTAAAGAAAATAATGTTCTTTCTTGTAGCAGGTGGTAGTATATCAGAAATGGAACAGAAAATATGATACAGTCTTTTCGCTATCTCTAACAGTTAACATCTTCTTGCAAATTAAAGTTATTGCACTTTGGTAACTTTGAATTGAAATTATTTAGATGATACTGACCCATATTCTGTTTTGTAAATTCTTTCCTGCAACGAGAAAAGATTAATTGCTGGCACCTACTCCAAATTATTTGTTTAGAGTCATAAATTATAAAAATTATTAAGGGTGTAAACAGCCATCAGAAGCCGCACGCTACCATTCATAACTCCGAAATGAGAATACTATTATGTATAATATTTACCGTTAAAACAAAATCGCCTCTTTCCTGTCTTTAAACCAACAAATGTAATAAGAATTAGCTTATGTACACAAGAAAACTTGTACACAATGTATTTAAACTTTGCGATAATTCAACTGTAAATTCTAATATTTAGTACAATACATAAACTCCACTATTCTACTCCCTGCGTTAATTAATAAAGTATTTGTCACCAACTACAACCGTGAGGAGGTGAAACAATTAAATATTTACAGTACTTAAATGTAAATTAACAATTATTGTTAGAGTAACTCTAACATTTTTCAAAATTTAAACTTAACCTGTAGCTCCCGTATGAAACTACATTTACTGACAATTGGAATAGTAATAAGATTGGTGTATCATTTATTCTAATGATCGCCGTGTTAAACCTGCATTATCTGCTAATTTTAATAGTATAGCAATTTACCCTTTAGGTTAGTTCAAAACAACAAAGCTTTATGATTTTAAAACTGGACAACATTTCTATTATTTGTAACAAAATTAAGTTTCAAAAATTACTCAATACACAAGAATTCCAGTCATATACAATAAATAAATTACTAACTAAAATGTTTTTATTAACTCCCACTAAGTGGTTCACTTCATTTTTTATTTGGTGAAAACCTTACTATAATGAATTAAGAATGTAACTAATCTTAGTCGTCTTATCATTTCTTTTTTAAAAAATACTAAAATTTTAACTTTAAGATTCTTACTATTCCTCACTGATTATTTTAAGCAATATTTAAACATAACAAAAAGATTTTACCGAAACAATTTGTTTTTGATTGCTGACAGTGACAGCCTGACTGCGAGGCTTAAAATTATACTGCTTGATTTAAATAATTAATAAGTCCCGAATGAATAACAAACTGCTTTTTTCAATGCACTACTAAAATATTTACGGCCATCTGTTAATTTGTAAACTAATAACACTATATTTATTTTGGTGTTCCAATAACGGTATTTGACCTGTTTATGAATGACAAATTTACCTAACTTACAAAGTTGCCAAATTTCCTGTTTAGTAGAATTTGGACTATTGTTGTATAAGATTTTTTGTTTGTATTGATGTTTTCTATCACTTGTTGCAAGAACATGCAATATTTTCTTTTCACCCTATATATATAAAAATTAACCAAAACCAAAAATGTTGTAACATATTTTTATTTTGTTTCAGTCATTTCTCAGGGATAACAGTCTTAGGAATTCCTCCAGATATTTATAAGTACGGATCGAATTATTTATGGATTTTGTTTGGATTTCCAATAAGTAGCCTAATAGCAGTTTACATTTTTATTCCGGTGTTTTTTAAACTAAAACTGACAAGTATTTATGAATATTTATACCTTAGATTTAACAACAAAGTTCGCCTTTTGACTTCATTACTTTTCTGTTTATCCATGTTAATTTATAACCCAATAGTAATTTACATTCCATGCCTTGCCTTTTCTGAAGGTAAAAAATCTTTGTTTGTAAGTATCATATTATATCAATTAATACATTATTTTTCAGCAACGGGGATTGATTTGTATATAATAGTGTTAGTGGCTTCTATCATTTGTATTTTTTATACGTCTATTGGTGGTTTGAAAACCGTTATTTGGACTGATGCCTTTCAATTCATTGGTATGGCTTGTTCTGGTATAGCAATTTTATGTATTGGAGTACAATACGTAGGAGGTTTTGATTTTGTTTGGAGAAAATCAACTGAAGGGCAACGTCTTGATATTCTTGAGTAATAGAAAATATTTATGTAATTGCAAATTAGTTTTCTATTTTCAGTTTTACATTTGATCCAACATTAAGAGATAGCTTTTGGGCTGAAGTAATTGGAGGAAGTTTCTACTGGCTAAGCATATTATCGGTAAATCCTAATAGCGTGCAGAAGTTTTGTTCAATACCAACAGCTTCAAAAGTAAATATGTAAGTAATATAGATACACATACACACACACCCACACACACATACACCCACACGCACTCACACACACTCACCCACGCCCACGCGCAAGCACATGCTCACGCGCACGCGTACACGCACACGCCCACTCACACACGCGCACACACACATACACATATACATATATCCAAGTATTATAAACTAATTAAATTTTTTGATTGAGTGCGTTATAGTGAATAAATGTGTTTTTTATAGTAAATTACTCCACGAAAGTCTGAACTACAAACTAAAACCGAAATTACTAGGGAAAACTCGAATCTTTTCACCAATTAACCACATGGATTTAATATTACGTTCTAAATTAACTTGTAAAAGTATGAATTTTGGTTCATTAAAATCGTTTGTTAATTTTAGGTTTAAGATTACTAGCTAAAAGTACTTCCTGGAAAACCTGCTTAATAATGTCTACAGTTTCTTCGGATTTTAAAACGCATTCATTAACATATAAATAATTCAGATAGCTTATATTTTAATTATCATTGATTTTACATCCCGCGCATTAGCGTCTGGCGCAATTGTAATAGTTAAACTCTTAAAATTTGATACAATAAACTTATTAGTCCTGTAACGGTTTTATTTAGATCTTAATCTACGGGTTAAGGAAATAGAAAAGTTTTCGGTTTACTTATTTCAAATGGAGTGTATATATTTAAACTTGGAATACGAATATTAAAAATACAATATTTACACAATAGACTTTCTTTCTAAATTTTTTTGAGCACCGCCGATTTTCGGTGTGGTGTTAGAAGGTTGTCGTTTCCGTGCACATTTGCGATTAGCAAACAAGCGTATCACTTTTCCTCCACCTGCCAAGCGGATTGGGTTTTCAAATATTCAAGATATAGTGTCAGAAATTAACAACGCAAATTGTTAGCTTTCTGAATCCACTATAATTTAATTTAAGATAGGTTTCTTCCCTTCTTTGCTCGTTAAGTTTTTGAATTTCTATGGCGTTTGCATTTCTAAATTTATTACAGTGGTTGACCCGACATGTCTTCTAATGTGGGATATCGAGATGTCCTTTATTAAGCAGAGATCTTCAGGCAGTTGCCGTCTTGCTTGATGGTAAGAAGGAGATTAGGAGGACTACTGCTTACCAGTGATTGTAGAAGGTTTTGGTCAATGTGGATAAGTTTCCAATTATTATTACCTAGAGAACCGTTAGCGTTTTACCGTTTACTTCTCAACCACATTACTTTCCCAGGCCACGTCACAAAGACTTCAAAGATGTCATAGTTCAAGATCACGAAGTCATCAACCCCAAGGTCAGTGTTCAACTTGTTTTGTTTTGATCCTGAAAAAAGTAATTTAACCATATTCGCAAGTTGTCCTTAGCGCTTCGATAATGAAGATATAAAATTTTCATAATGTAATAGCTTTACTTCATTATTGTAGCAATCTTACATAATAATCTTACAATTTTAAACGTTATAAATCAGTGCCTAAATCTGTCACTTACAAATCATTTATCTTTGCTTTCTTTATAATGTCGGATCGGTTAATTATCTAAAGATTATATTTGGCAGTAATCAAATTAGTAAAAGCTGTTGTCTGTATATGATTTTTCTTTTACTTGCATTAAATATAAGAAGGGCAATTCCTTACAAATGAAACTAAATTTTTATTTGAATTTGGATTGGATCTAAAATCAAGAACGTTTTATAAAAGTTTCTATTTTTGTTGCTTATACGAGGGCGGTCTGATAAATGGCTGGTTTGAACATGAGAACACAGCTTTTTCTTCAAAATTTCATTTTATTTCTCGACATAGTCTGCTTTTAGCTCGATACACTTAGTCCAGTGTTTTTCCAATTTCATTAGGCCATCCTTATAGCACGATTTATAAGTCCTTGAAAATATGCATGTTTCCCATTCAACTTCCTCATTTGCTTTGAATTTCCTTCCACCAAGCCATTTTTTCAGGTTTAGGAACAGAAAGTAGTCAGAGGGAACTATATCAAGGGAATATGGTGGATGCGAAGCAATTCACAACGTAGTTCATCCAATTTCTGTTAAGTTTTCCATGATGTGTGAGCTGGTTTGTTGTCTTGATGAAATCACTTTCTTTTTTGCCAAATGTGGTCGTTTTTTCTTTATTTCAACGTGCAATTGGTTCGATAATGCCACATAATAATCTGCTGTGATATTTTTTGCGTTTTAAGATAATCTATGGGTATTACACCTTGTGCATCTCAAAAACCAGTCGCCAAAACCTTTTCAGCTGATGCAATCACTTTTGCTTTCTTCGATGCACTTGAATCAGCTTCAACCCATTGTTTTTATGGTTGTTTTGTTTCCGATGTGTTATGGTGGATCCATGTTTCATCTACGGTTATGAATTTATGTAAAAATTCATCTGCATTACATTGAAACATCGCTAAACATTGCTTTGAAATGACTACACGATTACGTTTTTGTTCGATTGTCAACAAAATTTTACACACACGTTCTTTTGAGATGTTTACGATGTCATATATCTCATACACTTTCATTCGTAGATCTTCCAAAACGATATCATGGATTTTATCGATAATTTCTTTGGTGGTCACTTCGATTGATCGAACTGAACGATGTTCATCAATTGTGCTTGTACGGCCTCGGTTAAATTCTGCAAACCCATAAGTCACAGTTGAATTTGCTAGAGCAGATGTGCCATAATATTTATAAATCTTTTCTTTAGTTTTTTTCACGTTTTTAATCAATGCACGAAATTCATGTTTATCTATTATTTTAACTCAATCACTAGTTGTTCGCTTTTTATGGGCGTCAAATATAAACGAAATGACATATAGCGCTAAAAATTTACATGCAGCTTAGTAACAGATTGTATTTGACAGAAATGATACACAGTGGCGCGATCTCTTGGAAACCGGCTAATTATCAGGCGGCACTCGTAGACTAACTTTACGTATGCATATGCAAGGTGAGAACATAAAAACTAATTGTAATAGACATTTATTTTCGATAAACTTATGTGGCATACAGATAATTTCGAATTTGGAAAATCGTCTTGCTCTAAAATTTAATGATTTTTAAATACTAAAGAAACACGATTTATACATGCTTTTAATAGTTTAATTAATAGAAATATTAAGATAAAAGTTTAAAGTATTAGATTAGACGATGGATAATTTACGTTATTATCCATAAGGTGCAACCAGATTATGGTTTCTGTACATTTCTTAATTGTTATTATGTTTTTCTACAATCCATTCTAACATTATATGAGGTGTTTAATTAAAATAGAACCGAAAATTCTAGTTTTCTTATTTATTTTATTCTGTACATTTCAAATCTGTTTTCTGTCAGATACGCCAATAGTTTATATTCGACCGAAATATCCGGTTCAATCGAAAAGGTCTCGTAATGGACTTTGTTTTATTAAGGTGATGTTAGATCTCACTTTCGCTCTAGCATTAGAACCCCTGGATCAAGTATAAAGTACGTAATTAATCCTGTCATAACTACTATTTAGTGAAGTGAATTTTAATCCTCCAGGTTATCGAAGCTGAGAATTTTAAGAGGTTTAGGAATATTCTATTGAACCGCCCATGACCTACACTACCAATTATAGCTGAGCTAACTAGACGACTGGTTTTTATGTACATTTATTTAAAATTAGCAAATAAACGTGGCAGTCCTCTAATCTGACGTAGTTAATGAAAATATATTTCAAAATTTTGTCGATCTATCGCTTTGTCTGTCTGTTGCTATTACGTAGCATTTATTAATCTCAACAAGTACTGACTAGATCATAACAATATTTGGAAATCAGTTTATTGTAATTTTAAAGATGAAAATGTCAATTCAACGGATGTATCTATAATCTCTGTCAATAAAATCAATACCCACATACATACCTAATAGATTACGTTGTAGCATCATGTCTCCCACGTTTTATTTCTTAGCCATTCTACTATCAGTTCCCAAACTTTTTTTGGCATAACTCTCAATAGTATTTCATTATGTTTCATATATTCTTTTTTTAAATAATACGACATAATGATTAATTCGTGATATAAGGTGCGTTTATATAACTGCATATCAATAACAAAGTGATTTAATGAAAATTTTATTTTTCACTTTCTTACATTTAACGCATTTAACGTCTGTATAAATGCATTGACTAAGCACGCTTATGAATACTGATTAATTACACCTATATTTTATGACTTATGCAAGTATGATCATGCATAATGATTAATCCCATGAATAATTTTGTCGGTTAATATTATCCTGGGCATACAATAGATTTGGTTGAGTCTCCAACGAGTAAAGACAAATTTAGTCAGTATTTAATAAATAAAGACTTAATAGAAAAGACGTATAAACAATTAATGTAATATAATTCTACTTTACTTCTGAACTTACAAGTCTCCAATGTTTTTGTATCTTTTCATTGTAAAATAATATAAAGTGTTTTTAAAAAGGCGTTTCGTCCATTATGCAATGAAACTCGCAAGTATTACATTACTATATACATTTCTCAAGAAAAAGCATTAATAAATTTGAAATAATTACGAAGTTATATACAAATAAACAATGAGCATTTATATTTGCCTTTAATTTCTATTGAGTGACGTAATAGCATCCGTCGCTTCAGGTTCTACTACCTTGATTATATGACACACAAAGACATATTTTGATTATAAGCTATAATGGCACTGGATTATTTTAAGACTTTATTGGCGCAGAAATCTCTGTGTAAAGTTACCAGTGTGTGAAATGTAAACTATGTTTATGAACCCTTAATTGATCATTCTGTTCAAAGTATAATTTCAATGTATGGAACTTTATAGCCTGCATATCCTAAATGCATTTATCTGGTAATAATTTATTAATTATTGCGATATTTAAAATTATCAACTCAAATGAGAAATTTCATTTTTATTAAAAAAATCATTGTCGAATCAAAATTGGTTTTTTAAAATAAAATAAATCAGTCAATATAGAATAGTTTTTAAAATAAAATGCTACATACTTTAACAATGATCTTAATAAAATTCAGATATATTATGTTAATTTGACTTAATAATTTTAAATAAAATAATGATTAGCCAAACAAGTTTGTAATTAATAAATTATTATTACATCGCTCAATTTTGAGATAAATGTAGAGTAATTATTAATATTATTTATCTAATATTTAACTGTTTATTCTCTTTATAGTTATTTATAACCCTTACTAAAATCCAAAAATGATTTGGATTCGTAGAATAATATTTTGTGACGGTTCAATTTAGCTTACTAATGAGGGTAGCTTCGTCGTAAGGGCCCTGTCCGCCAGTTGTTGTCCCTTGGTCTTAGGCGATTTGAGCGGCTTCGTATACCTTATTTTTAGTTGGGCATTCCTGCAGAACAGTTATTTACCGGATGACGTCATTTACCAAAATGACGCGGCTCCAACTTCGGTCATGAAACGAACGTTAGTGGTATTTGCTTCAAAATTGTTTTGATTTCCTTAATTTGAGTAAGGTTCGGTGGTAACAATAAGAATGGTGCTATTTACAAAACAATATTCGAACGGTATAAATAACAAAAAAGGATCATTTCAGCTTACTGTATAAAAGACCAATCATCGTACAGAGAAAGACGGTGCTCTATTTTACTTCGTCGCGGCGTATTGCATAGATATTGACGTGACGTGATTCGTTTGCTTCGACTCCTGTTCTCTCGTCACTCTTGAATGCGTAAGCCTTTAGTGAACTTCGAGACCTGAACACCAGTGCATCGCTTGCGACGTCGGCCGTGTACGTAAATTAATTAGGCCGTAGAATAGGATGAGTAATTAATATGGGGGCGCCGGGAGATACCTGTGACGCTCGCAGTTGTTTACTGAGCACCACAACTGCAATCGATGAGACGTTTACAGTTACTAGTAATCTTGGTTCAGCGTAGTTGCGCGTTCGCTGTCGATATAACTCGACGCACAAAGACGTTGAAGGCGTTTGGAGTCGAACACAACTGGTTACTCAGCAACGCGCCTGTGTTCGGCCCAAAGTTATTCGGATACGAATTCGGTGGGGGCAGTACCAAGGGTACTCGGTCAAGGGCACCACTGAGACTGCGCTATTCTAAGACCCGGAACATTGCCTCTCCAAAGCAACTAGAAACAGGACGAGCGGTTATAATTCGGAAATATGAAAATTGGTCTCGAGATTACGGAACTGTTTTCTACAGAATTCAATCTGGAACGGTACTCAGGATCTTACAGCCTCGGAGGATCGACAATACGTCACGTAAACATCGCTGCAAAATTGAATTACAAAATATCTTAATTTTACAGAGAAGCTCTATACGCTCTAGCGTAGTTTTACACGGAATAATATCCCACAAAGACTGTCTTTCGCTTTACAAAAACATCTTATTTATAGGTAAATTCATATTTGCGTTATTTATTCCGTAAATATGGTCATCGACAGTTTTCTCTGTCTAATATCTTAAAAATTCATATTTTCTATAATTCGCATAAACAAAATTTAAGGTTTGCATAGATCTTGTTAAAAAAATCTGGTGTGAGACAACACGCGACTTTCTCTTACGTACACAGATATACAAATATGTAAATGTTCAGAAATGATTCAAATATTATTTACGTTTAATTTGTGAACGATAATAGTAACGGTCACCCGTCCAAGTTACTGGACACACAAAACCCTGCTTAACTCCAGAGATTTTCTCTGACAACTCGCTTCATCGTATCTTTTCAGGAAAACCTCTAAGTTAGCGTAAAAGGATATCAAAGGCATAAGAACTGTAGTAAGTTTAAAAAAAATTGTTATAGCCATTTTCGAGAAAATCGCAAAACACTTATATATCGCAAGAATAAAATGATACTTCCGGTCATTCGATTTTAACTAAATTCTTATCTTGTTATGCATGGAAGATAGAAAAGTTAAATATAGTTTTTGATTTTCATATGATGAGTTGTTTTTGAGATATGTTGTTCACAACCAATACTCCAAGTACTTCGTCTTACTCAATATTTAAAAATTTTTAGATAAACTCCTCGGTTAATATAAAAATAAAGCTAAGGAATATACTAAGTTTAAAAATATTCCTTACAGTTGATTTCAAGAAAATCTCGAAAAATGAAAAATTCTGAGAATATTTAAAAATGACAGAAATAAAGTGCTACTTCCGGTTCTTTGATTTTAACAAAATTCTAGATTTAGCAATTATGACCTCAAATATAAATTTTGATTTAGCTGGAACTTTTAGTTTCATAATTATTTTATTCCGAGGTAATGGTGAAACGAGCGTGCGCAT